>OX246739.1:41795508-41814787 GCA_945910005.1 Isoperla grammatica
TTTAGCTCGGACTTCATACAATGTAAAGCAGGTATGGAACAATGCAAATAACTCGAATATTAAATTAAGATCTACTTATAAATGAACTATTGTTCTAAATGCAATTGAAACCTGGTTTATGTAATTAAAAAGAAAAGTTATTTCGTTTTTAGGCAGCTTGCTCCATCTAATAGTCAAAAATTGACTCCACTCATGGTCCTCGATATTTTACTCTGCCAGTGCCAGTCATCGCTTTTATAGACTTTTTTAGTTTTATCAAGTATCAAACATGCGCTCATTTAATTGTAAGAATAAGAAAACAACACAATATGGAGTAACATTTTCAATCACGCTTGCAAATCTCCAGCTTCACAAGACAACTTGACAGATTTTGAAACCAAGACATACTTAAAAAAGGAAATATTTTTGGAGAGTATATTATGTATACTCATTTCCAGTATTTGAGATTACCAATGCCATTATAGCACTAAAAACACACACTAAGGCCCAGATGCATAGGTACTGATACGGAATTAATTGTTTTCAATGGAAAATATAAAGTATATAAAACAATTCAATAGCAACCAGGGTTCCCCAAAGGGACGTACCTGCATCCGGACCTAATCAAACTACAAGACAACAATGTAGACACAAGCAGAATCCTGAAGTGCGAGAATGTTGGCCTGCAGAAGTAGAACCACATGGAGGGGAGTTGTTGCAATAGTCATGGGCAAACGTGTACATGATGAAACAGTCGTGGATTTAGCTCTGGCTATAGAGCAAAGACAGTACAGATGTGTGATAAACACGTGCAACAAACAAGTAGAGCAGTGATTAACAAAGCCGGTGCGACTTGGTCCTTCGAAACGATTATAATACATTAATCGAAGATCAATCGTAGATAAGTGGCCGTTGCCCGTAGCCTCACAAAACTGGGTCCAGTCGGCAGTTTGTTCTACTAATTAACTGATCCGCCCTCTTAATTGCGATGCATATTATTTTTATTAGACTGTCCTAAAATATTGAAGGCGTATTTATGAGGGCTTCGAGGCTTTGGTTTTTAACGTCTAGTCACTTTATTTGCAAGTCGGTTTAATGGTCGATCGCGTCTGCGTGTTTCTTGCATAATTTAATAAACGTCACGGAACTATTAAAGTGGTTAATTTACTATACAGTGAGCCATGACCATGCATAGTGCACGGTTTGTCTTGAAAAGTGTCCACATAAAGACATTCCTTGGCGTTGCACGGCTTTTGTTAAGAACTGAACCACAGACTGAACACTGCAGCGATTCCAGATTCCATACATATTTTATACAAGTTGATTAAATGAAAAACAATGAAAATGAAGTCGTCGGCGAGTTTCAACTGATGGGTTTTCGCGTGCGGGCCGGCTCGCGGGGGGTGGCAGGGGACGGCAGACGGGGGACGGCACAGGTATAAAATAATAATAATAAAGTCAAATTGGAGTTGAACTCAAATAAGAAGAAGCTATGCCATTACGTACGTATTCTGGGAGCTGGCAACAAAACTCGGTTATTAATTTCAGTGTTCTCTAAATCAAACAGAATTACTGTGGGGGGTTGAAAGGGGTTGGGGGAGTAGTTAATTACAACGTCGGCCCCCAGGTCTTCGTCTGTACAGCGTAATACAACCCCTCAAGTCATCCAGGCGAGCGGCACGCCAAATTTATGATTTATTAAAAACTCGATGCCCTACAGAAAAATTCTACAACTACTGCGTCAGCGAGAAGTATTTTATTTTAATTTCGAAATCGGATCCCTTTGACTCCAGAACATTTAAAAAATTTAACATATGCAATAAATAGAGATACGTGAAAATACGTAAGGGAAAGAGACGTTTTACCGTTTTTATAATGTTACAAAACGCTATTTTTTCTACCAAAACCAAAGATTGTCTAATGCTTGTTTAAAATTAACTAAGATCCCTATTTGTCTTTCGTTTTGGTCTTCTTGTGGCCAAATTTAAATTCTATTTTCAACCGTAATGACAGAGAAGTGAAAGAAAATCCCACAAACAAGTGTTTAAAGGAGTGTGTGAAAAATAGACCTGTTTCAAACAGTAGTAGTACTACTAGAGTACTAGATATAGTAGAAGCTGATACTATCGGACTTCCATACTTACACCCACCGTTATCTTGAAAAACAGAAATTACAAGATCCCAAGTCAGATTGCGAATTGAACGAAGGTCTCTTACTTATCGAGGGGGGGGGGGGGGGGGGTGCATGAGGTGATCTATAATAGCAGTCATGGGTTTAATATCCAGAGTTGGACGTTTTAACTTCTATGTTTTACTCAAATAGTTCAACCCCAGAGAGCGATTCCGTATTACTATTAAGTATGATTTTCAACGTAAAATGGTAAATCACTTTTTCTCCCATAATTCAAAGTGAGTCTGACATGACACTCATGTTTCGGGTCAACCAAAACAACTGCGATAATAATTGCTAGCAATTACCGAGACGTGAATCCGTGACGTTGGAACACGACCAGTGCAAGAATGCACTGCACTTACAGGATAGGACATTATCCGATATCTATCTGGTAATTACATTAATTGTAGAAGAAGCGGTAATTGTTAGCTACTCTCGCTTTATCAATCACAATCAGTCGTTAAAAATGATTGTTTTCAGGTAAGCCCGTGTAAATGGTGCAAGTTCGTGCTGGTGCTTCACAAAGTAGGCTATAGTTTGAGATTGCTTGTTCTTTTGCACGTGAACTGGCAGTATTTATGGTCCGCATTTCATGTACTACTTGTCCAATCCCAATAAATATGACTATGACGTATGGAATTGATTATGAGACGTGGAAGTGGTTGATGACCCAGGCTTCATCTTCAACCGTTTCGTTTTCTGTACAATCTAAAATTATATATTTTCTTCTTACTTCTTTAAATAACTTTGTGAGTATACCATACAGGGTGTGTCTACTACCCCCCTCATTCACTACAACTACCACCACTTAAAACCATCACTAGAACCACATCACACACACACACACACACACACACACACACACACACACACACACACACACACACACACACACACACACACACACACACACACACACACACACACACACACACACACACACACACACACACACACACACACTGCTGGATTTCTTGCCAGATTTTTTACTTGATTAATATATGTTGAGTTGAGGTACAGCTTCTTTTTTATATCGGTTTTATATCAAAAGGATGGATATTAAATTTTAAATTAACTTTAAATAATTAAAAAATAAATGGATACATGAATAGGGATTGAAATATAAATAATACCTGAAAGAAAACGTCCTGGTTACCTTACTAATGGTAATGGGTTGTCTTTATCTATGAACTGTCGAGACTAGTACTGGAAATTCCACTGTCCTACATCGTGACTCGTGACCTTGGGTGCCGGGGTTCGAGTCCCACGCATTATTACAATGTCTTTGCAAGCGTCACGAGTACGGCAAGACGTCTTTATCACAAACCAAAGACATTGTTGTGAAGATAAGCCACTTCTAACCAAGATGTATGTCGTGTGTTTGCGCTGTTATCTCTGTCAGGACGAAGTTTCTTGGAACTGTGGAACGAGCTCCAGGTGCGACGTTAACATCGACGTCGATGACAACATGATAACCGGGTTCACGCGAGGACTATAATAAGGGGCGTGGTTCTGCATTACGGGAAAAATTGTCTCTTGCAAGGCCACTTTGAAAAAAGTTTTATAGAGCAACAATCCATACATTTTTAGCAATACGGTTTCGAGCTGGTGCCATTGAATGCCCGTCATTCCCCTATAGCGGAGGTTTGGTTCGGAGTAGAACGAGCCATCGCCAGGGCATTTACGGGCCATGGTGCCATTGAGGACTGCTTATTTATACAGTCGTCGTAAAACTGTAACCGTACAGAAAACAAAAATAGGTACTCGATGCCCTCACTATTGTTTGATAATTTGATATTGTTGGTTAAGCTTTACCACTCTTGTTTTCCATAGTATTTCCTATCACAACGGTTCTTTAACTTTTGGACCATACTTTATGTGTATGCCACAGTAAAACCCTTTTCTTAGCTTTGTGGGTTTCAAAACTATGTTTCATATTGTTGTATAAAATAGTGTGAAATAAAAAATAAAAAATATTATTTACTATTACTATAATGTTGTTAAAATCCTGTTATTTTGAAGGACTGATTTCAATCGGGCATTATAATTAACTAGTGGTATAAGAACAAATAATTCATTCGAACAACTGAAAACCAATATTAATTTCACAATTATTATTCATATCACACTATTTTATGAGCACAAAACCTTCAGTTCAGCCTTACGAATCATAATTGTTCTAATCGTCTGAAAGTAAATTACTGAGTGCGTAGTTGGGAAGAATGTCTTACTGTAGAATTGGAGAACAATATAGGTCTAATTAGTGTCGACTGTCGAATGTCAATGCGCGCATAATACGCAAAGTATTAGTTTTTATCCTTGAAACATTTTTTGGTGGCCAATATTTTAACTTCTGGCAAGTGACAAATTTTTTCATTTTCCGTTCCAATTGTTTAATTGAATACTTACTTACTCGTCTTTCCTTCACTTGCCTTTCAACTACTTTCCTTAGTATTTCTCCGGGCCCCAAAAACAACAAGTGTCCCAACTAAACGGACTCTCCGTTTCCATATCCTTCATTCATAATTCCTTCTTTGTCTTTTAAAATGGTTGCGTATTTGTCACTCTATCCATCGAGTGAAAAGATCTTCACATCCTAAAATACATTGATTTAGATAAGAAATGTGTTGTTACGTTCCTTCAGACACTTTAGTGACATTCTACGTATTCAATCTATAGGAAGAGAAGGAACAGGGTGAATGCAACCGTACGAAATGTTGACACAATGCAAGATAATGTGAACATAATCCGCAAGATAGTCTGAACGTAATCCGTGTACTTTGGTTATTGTACGACGTTGTGCCATTTCGCTGCCGGCAATCTCCACCAAGAGGATTTCTATCAATTAGTTTAAAACGTTCGCTACTAAAACAATAATCCCCGACACCGAGGTGCGATCAGCCGTCGTCACGGCAGCGCGCTTGACGAATCCGTAATTCCATAGTTACTCGTTGAAATGACGATAAATATAGAGTTGCAGACAGAAGAGGGGACGGCGACACAAGCTGCTCTCTGACCTAGAATCCTGCGTGACAGCTTCCGTGAGTCGGGGTCGGGACCCGGCCTGGTTCAAAGACGTGATCACTGCCTTTCAGAGGTCACTGGACGCACAACAGAGGTCGTGGAAGACGTGCGCTCAATTGGTTCACCTTATACCTGCCTCTAACTTCTAATAACCATCTACAGTAGAGGAGTACCCTGGCAAATAGTAAACTCGAAGAAGAGTTTATCTAGTTGGAGAGCATAATCTCTTCTGCAAGTATACTCACCATGACAACCTCAGTTTAGTCAAATAAAAAACTTACACTATATGTACATCAATTGATAGGCAGACATACGGATATCAATTTGTAAGAGAGCGGGAAATAAGCGGCCTGTTTACAGGATGTTCCTTGATCTAGGATCGATAATAACTTATTAAAACATACCTTAGTGACCTAATTAGTAAGGTCAGAAAAGCCCAATATTGGCAGTTAGTCGGCTAGTTGAGAAGGAATGTCCCGGACTCGTCACTCGTCAGTAAGCATTCACCTTATGTTTGAGGAAAACCTCGGGAACGTATTCAGCCAGGTTTGCGTGTAAATAATTAAAAACAGTATGATCAACAATTGTCTTCATTACATTAATCTATACTTTGTTAGAGTTATATCTCTTGTTTATAGTAAACTCTTATCAGTTTACACTTTACAGCATCCTCTCTTGACAGTTGGCAAGGTTTTTCATCTAACGTGTTTTAGTAATTAGCTTGAGGCTAAGAAATAAACATTATCGTCCGCTAACCATTTTTGGTACGAGACGCAATTTGCGCTACCCGACAATACAAAAAATAATTAAAGTAAACACGTATAGTTGTAGAGAGAAAGGAGCCAAGGCTGAATGCCTTAGAGTCGAACCGTTCAGTTAATTAGTAATAGTTAATATTCCGAACATGCGCTCGATGAGATCAAATCCCGTAGTTCACTTCCGAAGGCTCTGCTGACAAGTAACCACATTGTGGTAATACTTTATTGACGCGATTCCAAGGAGGAAAGTTGTCGCGGTATTGTGTGGCAGGCCGCAAGAGAAGACGCATGAAGAATGCTTGATGTAGAAATGAGGCTCATCTAGACGATGCTGAGAATGTTTATCAGATCCCTACGTCCACTCACTCGTTTGTCATGAAACGAAACGTGTAGTAACAAGCGTAATTACGAATTACTAATTGCTCTATCTGATCATGTGCGAACGACCTATAACCTTTGTTACAGCTACAAATTACTATTACAGGGAGTCTAGCAAGTCTAATGTGATGTGGGGCATTGCTTATGCATATATGCATGTTGTATTCATTTAATTTGGTTCTGTTACATTACATTCATTTCAAATTGTCTAGAACAGGTAAAATTTTAACCATACAAAGTGCAAACAATTTAATGAACACAAAGGCGCACGCACGATTTGGTCGATTTGATCGAAAGTTATTGGATTTAAGTAATTTGTAAATATTATTGTAAAGTAAACTAAACCATACAATCGTGATTAGATAGCCCACCCCACTACAGTCGAATATCAAGGCTCCTTGGCTTAATTGGACAAGGCCAAATGTCTAGGACCTCGTCTGGCGTCACTGTAGGGTTGTTATCACTTACCATAACTGAAAGCCTCAAGCAACAGCATAACGAAATTGCCTACATACAATTAACGGTTGACCTGTGTACGTACATGCCGGTTATTATTATAGACTATATTATTCGTGCTCACTAGACGTTACACGAATATTTTTGGCTCGATGGAGGGTGTAGGGGGGCGTTATCCCCCCCCCCCCCCCCCACTCGGTGTCCCAATGCGGTATACAGTGTACATTTCCTAAGTTGCACTTCCAACAAATCATGAAGAGATGTTTTGTGAAAAAAATAAAACACAAACGTGCATTTTAAACGAAACCTTCATCGTTGTGTCGTGTTATAATTCCAAGATAACGAATAGGAAACTCACACTTCGCTCTGACCTAGTACGACACCAATAATTTGCTACAAGATATTTCTCATCACGCATTTAGCTTTTCAGCCTAGGGCTTAAAGCCATATGAGGCGAGGTAATTCCTTCACAGAGGTAGCTCAGAGTTATTTACACCGATTCGTGGGAACGTGAGTTCGATTCCCACCATCGGCAGATCCCTGATTGTAAAGTGTTTTCAAAGCCTATACCTTACACCTATCAGGCATTCTTATCCACCAGATCTAAATACCATCCATAATAATATAGCAATCTTATCTGAAGAGGAGCTCATGCATTAGAGAGAAAATGGTGTAATGTACTCTATATAGAAACATGGTATTAGCTGACACGCAAGACGTGTGCATAGTATGAAAAAACATTGTGAAGTGTTGGTCCTTAGTTATGTAAAGAAGATGCGTCTTCAACTTCGCGAGAAACATCAATCATAGTTGAATTTGATGCAAAACATGATCATATGATTATCTAAATTTCATTTTGATTGAAGAATATCCCTGGAGGAGCCAACATTTAAGATGAAGGTTGTTGTAAAATTATAGCCCGTTCAATTAAATTAGTGTTGTGAGCGGATTGTTGATTGACGTCGCGAGACCCCGTGCATAAAGTGGCCGCGAAATGACACGCATAACGTGCTGTGCTCCACGGAGTAAATCACGTGACCGAGCACGTGTTGAAGCTTCGGGCATGGCACAGACCAAACTGGGGCATTTAGCATGCATGCAACCTTTTTTGTCTCGTCTTGCGGTTCTCAATTTAGTTCCTGTTTATACATGAATAAATCAGCGCTAATTTGTTGATTACCACCAAACAACATTAAAACATCATAACCATCATATTATGTGAACACAAGTAGCTATGCTGTAAGTTGTGTGAGGACGAATCCATCAAAACATTTTTCTATTTCAGTGACATGAACATAATTATTTATTATATTGTATTTATATCGATTGCTCAAATTCTGAACATAATCATAGAGTATTAAATGTTATTCATATACTTAATAATTATACGTCATTATCGACAGTAGAAGTAAGACTTCGAAATCATCAAATCCACATCTCAATTTACAAAAGTTGGTCCACATAATATTCTAGTTTATAATAATCGTAAGATCATCTAATCAACTCCAAACAGTGTTAACCCGCCAACGGGCGTTGCGAGGATTGAAATTATTACAATATGTGAATGTGTAGTTTTCACGGGCCACCGGCTAACGCTGGTTTTGCTCTAATTCCTTCTGCCTATTGATTTGCTAATACAAGTCGTGAGCTGCTAATCGCTAGACATGTGAATACGGAATACACGCCAGCTTGACTTGACTGGACTGGACTGGATCTACCTCAAGCTAGATTCCTACATAGATCACGATCTACATTTTCTAGATCCCTGATTTTATTTTTCGTAAAAGTTTACCCCGAACGCGACTCGAACACACGTCCTGTACTTGCATAAAGGCGATTCTCTATCACTATAGTCAAACTTGCAATACGCGTAAACCTCATTCTAGAAGTTATATCACTGTAATTTTAGCACCACAATGTACACAAAAAGCTTGGGAAATTTAGGTGTCAACTGTCAAAACATGGGGTGTCTGATTCATATATGTGAGGAAATCACGTGTCGGCTCGTCATCAGTTCCATTATATAGTGGCACAGGGCAAGTCCAATTATCACCCACTGAAAATAGATTCGTGTAATTTATTATAGGTACATGAAGGAAGTCATTATAGCTATTTTATGCGTTCGGCAGAAAACTAATGAAACTGATGAAACTGATTTACAGATAGACTGACAAAGTAAAGATACAATTTCCCGTCAATGATTGTCCGCACAATTTTGTTTTTCGCTACTGCATCGTTTTTATATTTGTTCATAGAGATTCTATACTCAGAAGAAATATTATAACTGTAAGCTGTACATGTTGTTACACGAATGATAACCGGTAACTAATGTATTGTGAATGCGTTGTATAATTAATCGGAGTGACGTTGAGTACACATACTATTTATACATGTTGACTGCTATCATACTTATACTAGCAGTTTTCTACGACGCTCTTAAAGCATCAAAATTAATGTTACGTGTCTAGGCCGTATAGCACGTCGATTATGTAACCCTCCTTATATGAAAGTAAGTGAACCATAAGTTATTATGAGATAAACATGTTACCCTTCTCATCATATGCTACAATGCGGGCAAACCCATTTTCATCATAATTACTTTTTAATGATCGATTAAAGCTAAAGCCTTCGGAAGTTCTTTACCTTAATCTAACCTAAGATTGGAGAGTAACAAGCGACATCAACGGCGTGGGCCTATTTCGTTGCTAATACGAGAGCTACTCAAATCTACTCATACACCCTTGAATTAAATACCACTAATATTAATTTATTGAAGTTTACCCACCCCACCGAGTAGCGGGAAGACCAATGTATAGGGTCACATTACACATTTACGGACCTCTGAACTCTGAAGCCTACGTGAATTGAAAATGAAACTAAGTTACAATGGCACAAGGGCACAAAATAGTTACATCTCACAAACTAACAAATTAATAAACACAATAGTACACGGAAAATGCAGCCAGACCCACACAATTGAGCAAGCGGAAACAAAGAACGTGGTCATCTTGAAAGTATTGGTGATAGAAAGGTAGGTAGGTAGTGTTAGAAAAACCTCGGAATGAGGCTCGATCACAGGTCTACCTACATCGCTGGCGGGTGTTTTATCCGCTAGGTTGCATTTTACATGTGCATTGGCCTCCCAGGTGGTCTTGTGCAAGATTACTGTAATCCCCAGTATTATGTACTGGCACTGGGTTCGACCACGTTACAGGGAGTACGAGTGAACCCGTATTTGAGCTGTAGGCTATGGTTCGATGATCCACGGCGTTATTGCGTGTGCCACATAGGGACGGGGGTTCGAATCCCGCATTAGGCATGGATATGAGTTGCAAAACTAATCGTTCAGAAATTGTTAAGGATCGATTATAATAACTGATAGTAGATCGAAAATAGATTAACCTAATCTAAACAGATAAAAAATGAATTGATCGAAAACCACAAAATAATGTAATGTTGTTCTGACCAGGGTTGGTAAGAACGTCATTTTGTAGCATACGTAAAGTCAAAGTACGAAACAGTTTTTCGATCAGTAATTTTCGTTCATTTTTTCCCGTCACTTTTCTTTCGAACAGTTTATTTTCGATCTGTCCAGATGGAAAGGAGTCCTTCATTGTCATCTATAGCCCCTCATCGTCCCGAATAGTATGATTACAACAGTAGATACACAAACCCACAAAAATCATCATACGACCTAAACTATAAAATTATCTGCCCGCTCAGCTCGAATGCTTGTGGACTGTGGGCACCACTATAAGGGGGGGGGGGGGGGGGCACAAACTTTCTACAGCACATCGCTTGGCCAACTTCCCCAGCCCCTGTACTTTTAATTATAATCCAATACAGCGTTTTAAAAGGATCAAAAAATGTCTGATAATAGATTCAATTAAATATGTATAAATCCAGAAAAATAAACACAGGATAATATTAGAAGATAACAAATATCTCATCTATTACGCAGAAGTAGAAAACAGCTTTATCCACCGTTCTTGTGTAATCTTCTCGCCTATACTCAACTCAAACCGTTTGCAATTGATCTCAGCCAATTATTCCGAACAGGAAGTGACCTGTAAAACTTGATGAACAATCTTTTTGTATACTTGTATAGGAAAATTGAATCGTTATTTTGGTGATGTATAATTTCTGGCTGCTACGTGATTGGTCTGAAACGTGACTGCATCGCGCACGTAATGCAATCACATCGAAATACGGCAGAACTTTAATAAATTCCAACGTGAATTTTCAGCTGCAAAAAGTAGATCGACGCCATAGAGGCTTAATTCTGCTGGACGGGGTCAAACGATTAACCGAATTCTGGGGTCGAGCCCCACGTCGAGCCCCATTTACACCAAAGGTAGAACACTTTTTGTGCGAAATACACCTAACGGAATCTAGACAATGTACAATGTTAAGCGGGAATTGGTAGTTTCAATATTAACAGGGAAGGATACTTCTACGTCTAGAACAGCACACAATTTTAATTTATAAATTATATCACAAGAATGGGCTTCGAAATCGAAAATCCTAATCAACAGCGCAATGTGGTTTAGTAAGCTCTACTTACTGAATGCTCTAAGTTGTGTCTTCCATTGTTATCAGCATGTTTTTTTTATATATAATTAATTTTATTACTTATTATCGAATTAATAATCAAAATAACTACGCTAATGGTTATGTTTCATTTAGTATGTAGTGCTTACCAAAACACAGTGCGCTGTTGATTTAGATTTCCGATTTCGTGTTGTAATGTTGAGATATAATTAAATACTGGAAATTTTCTGCGGTTTTTGAGGTAGTATATTGTAGAATATTGAAAAAGTGGTTACAAACCAACATTAATTTCGTAAGAACGATCACTGAATTAAAAAAGTTTCAACTATTTTAATCCTTTGTTGCTATTTTGGGAGCCAATTAAAGAATTATAAATTAATTGGTTTACAAAATGGTGACTGCAATGGTTGCATTTTTTTTTCATTTGGGAAATCCAGTTTTAGTGGCTAGTAATTATAAAAAAAATAAAAAAAAATAACGACAATTGATTTTTCGCGCCAGCTTTCCCATAATGCACATGTGGTGGTGTTAGTGACCAACCCTGTTACCTCAAGTATGTCCAAAAGGCTACATTTTGAAATTTGAGAATCTTCACTCGGGTCCTCACTATTTACCCCGGTGATCGGAGCCTGGTTCCCACTGATTAGGGCCTACAAATCGAAAATCTGAATCAACAGCGCACTGTAGTTTGGTAAGCGCTACATTCAGTGTGAATGCTAACAAATAGGCCTATGTCTCACATTATAATCAGTATGGTTTTTATTTCTAATGAATTTTATTACTAATTTTCGATTTAATAATCAAAATAACTACGCTAATGGTTGTAATATGTCATTCAGTCTGTAGGGCTTACCAAAACACAGTGCGCTGTTGACTCAGATTTTCGATTTCGAGTAGCATTCTTGAGATATAATTAAAAAGTGATCATTTTCTGCGGTTTTTGACGTAGAGGTATCCTTCGCTCATAAGTTCTGTGTTGGGTCATGTGTATGTACACACTAACACTACACAACAACAGGCGTGGCAATAAAGCAGGTCTAAGGTGTTATGGTGCTCGCGCGTACTGCGACACTTTATCAATTACTGTCGTTATGTTCGACGTTTTGTCTTTTCACTTTACAATCGGTCGTGTCTGTGACATCCTATCCTAGTACAGACGGGTACACCTACTTACACCAACGAGAAACTCACCAACTGCTACCTGAAAAAGGGACAAGGGTTGTTGTGTCGGAATAACATCAACTCAGAAGGTCATCAATGCTTCTACTCGTCAACGGAAGAATCTCAGCAACTGCTACCTGAGAAACGTTTATAGCTATTGACCAATGTTTGTCTAATAGACCGTGAAATAGGGTTTAAAGAGCCGACAGGTTGCGCACTGTTGTCATTTTCTTGCAATTCTTTTTCCTTCAAAGGGTGACATTCTTCCGACTTCCGTTATTATAAAATTTTCAATCGTGTTTTTCTAGTAAATCTTTATTTACAAGCCGATTATAATGATTCAATATTTTTTTAATTTTAATTAGACATGGTTCATTAGCTCTACGTTTCGTTTCTACTATGAGCGGACATATACTTGACAAAATAACTGAATACAACAGGTCCGAAGGCCCCAGAAAGAATTGTTTTTTTGTACTGTAATCAGAAACAAATACTATTTCACGTAAGTCTACCAAAGTCCAAGCTGTCAACATAGAGCAAATTTGCATATTGCATATAAAATTTTATAAATGTGCAATTAATTGGTTTGTTAAATTAATTACGTACGTAAATCACGCTAATCAAATTTTAAAACTCAATTGACATAAAATCTAACCATTCTAGCAGCGTGGTAATCACATCAGTGTTAGTAAGCTGACAAAAATGTAATGTTCTTTTAAAATCACACCAACAAAACAATTAGTTTGTTAAGAATTAGTAAATTAATAAAAGTACCAAAACACATAGCGTCTGTGTTTCACTATAATGGTAGCATTAGTAATGTCTTCCATCGCTACTATAAAAAAGTGTAAATGAAATTCCTAACCAATACAACGCCGATTATGTATTCTCCTTTCGTAAATAAGTTTTGTATTTATTTATATGTATAGAAATATCAATATCATATGACAGCATTGGTTCAAAGTAAAACGGGATGGTTGTGTTTCAGGTTTGAGTTACAATAGCCCAATTCAATTATAATTAAAGCATTTAATGAACAAAAGTTATCAAACTATCACACATTAAAACTTAGCAGACTACCGGACTACGCAATCCGCAATCAAAAACAGGTATCAATTAAATCCAGTATCTGCCCTCTTCTAAACTCGATGTAGCCTTATGGGTCACATATTATGAAACGGAAAGGATGTGCGAACGGATTGGTTTCGAACTACAAGACCTACAGTTTCAATCTGATAATATACTCACGATTTAATCAGTAAATTCGTCCTAAACCCGAAAATTTTGATTAAATGATAGTGGCAAAAAAAAAACTAGAATATGTTTATTAATAAAAACGATCTCTACGCATAGAACATACCAGAACCTAAACCTAAAATATCTACTTATTTTGATTAATTGATCGTCGAGATAACAAACAATAACATGTATAGACTTCAATACTAACTGATGTCATAGAGCAAGACAATACACACAATATCTGATTGAAATAAGTGACCACGCCCCCTTGGATTAAAATATGTGACAGTTTTAATTACGTAATCCGTAAAGAAAGACACCCATGATTAAAACCCGTATCTGGACTTATCTAAACTCGATGTAGGTACGGTAATATATTATTTGATAAAGAAAGGCTATTGTTACCAATTGCAATCCAGCCACAAGCCCTTCAATTCGTACTTATTAAGATAATCGGAAATTAATCCGTAAATAGGCGCCAATAACAATAATTTTGATTAATTTATCGTCGAGATAACAAACAATAACATGTATATACTTCAATACTAACTGATATCATAGACCAGGACCATACACACAATCTCTGACGGAATTTAGTGACCTCGCCCCCTTGGGTTACAATCTGTGACGGTTTTAATTACGTAATCCGTAAAGAATGACGCCTATTGATTAAAAACCGTATCTGGACTTATCTTAACTCGATGGAGGTACGGAAATATATTATTTTGATCAAGAAAGACTATTCCAACCAATTGAAATGTAGCCACAAGCTCTACAATTTGTACTTATTAAGATATTTGGGAATTAATCCGGGAATAGGCCCCAATAAGTATGATTTTGATTAATTGATCGTCGAGATAACAAACAATAACATGTATGTACTTCAAAACTAACTGATGTCATAGAACAAGACCATACACACAATCTCTGATGAAAATAAATTACCCACGCCCCCTCGGATTTCAAACTGTGACAGTTTTAATTACGTAATCCGTAAAGAAAGACACCCATTGATTTAAACCCGTATCTGGACTTATCTAAACTCGATGTAGGTACGACAATATATTATTTTGATGAAGAAGGGCTATTGTTACCAATTGCAATCCAGCCACAAGCCCTTCAATTCGTATACTTATTAAGATAATCGGAAATTAATCTGTAAATAGGCGCCAATAACAATAATTTTGATTAATGGATCGTCGAGATAACAAACAATAACATGTATATACTTCAATACTAACTTATATCATAGAGCAAGACAATACACACAATCTCTTATGAAAATTAGTGGCCTCGCCTCCTTGGGTTACAATCTGTGATGGTTTTAATTACGTAATCCGTAAAGAAAGACACCCATTGATTTAAACCCGTATCTGGACTTATCTAAACTCGATGTAAGTACGGCAATATATTATTTTGATAAAAAAAGGCAACGTTTACCAATTGCAATCCAGCCACAAGCCCTACAATTCGTACTTATTAAGATAATCGGAAATTAATCTAGGAATATGCCCCATAAACAATGATTTTGATTAATTGATCGTCGCGATACCAAACAAACACATGTATATACTTCAATACTAACTTATATCATAGAGCAAGACAATACACACAATCTCTGATGAAAATTAGTGACCGTTTTAAAATTGTGTGTGCGTATTTGAACATTTATTTCGGGCCAATAAGTTTCTGCGTGTGCCACAATATACTATACATAGATAAATATATTTAAATATATTTAATTAAATTCCCAAAATTAAAAACTTCACCCCTATCTAATTAGGCGTTTGATGAAAGTTGGTCACTTTTCGAAATACTGCGTTTTTATCTAACTGTGAGTGTCAAGGAACAGTCAATAGTCCAATGCAGGCACTCCAACACAGATGCTAGGTGCTTTAGAATGGCTAAGTGTAAAAAATAAATTAATGTTCTTAGTGTTAGTTTTTATATTTAAAATTAGAAACAGTTTGATGCCAGGTTATCTTGCTGATAAAATGATAGGTATCAGACAGGTTCATCATAATATAAATACGAGGGGAGTCGAGGAAGGCAACGCTTTTAGGGATACATGTAATAGTAAACAATGGCAAAACTCGGTATTTGTAGCGGGTGTCAAGGAGTTTGACAAGTTACCAAGTGTTATAAAGAATATAAAGAGTCTGGGTTTATTTTAGGGCTGCCCAACGATATCGATAATTCGATACGATATCGATAGTGGAAAAATAATTCGATATCGATATATAATTATAATATCGTACTTATCGCGATATCGAACTTGCGCCTAATAAGCTAATTGTTTAGAAAGAAAACGATTACGTCACGTCACGCCTATCACAATATCGCTGTTTTGTGTGGATATTTTAAATTTTGAATAGTATACACACAAATTGACACACATTATAAGACATTTCAAAGTTCAAACATTTATTTACGTACTACGGTAATGTTGTTTATAATAAGTGGCCTCTGGCTGGTCTGTAAATCCTAAAAACACAAGAGGAAAGTTTCGATATCGCCGATATCGATACGTTTCTTGATAAGCTCGATATCACGACACGATATCGATAATTCTTCCCGCGATATCGATATGATCTTTTTTATCGTTGGGCAGCCCTAGTTTATTTACATCATAGGTATCCTAGGTTTATACAGTGGTTTTGATTTGTTTATTTTTCTATGTAATATTAGGCCCATGCCCATACTGTAGTGTTATGGAAGCAATGGAAAAAGTAAGTTGTGTGAGTTCCAAATGGAGTAAATTTAATCTTAAACAAATATTGTAATTGTGATATTGTAATTGGGAGTGTGTTGTATCAATGTCATAATTGTATCGGAATGTAAAAAATGGCTAAATGAGCCAACAAATAAACATACATAATATACATACATAACTTTTCAAACAAGCATGCATGTGTTCGGTACAATCGAGAGACAAATAATGCTGACGCATATTCCGCTTTCACTGGGGACTCTTTTTACTCTGGAGGCGACAGAATAAAACCCTCGTTGTTGTAAAGATTCCAGTCTTTTGGTTAAGTTTTTTATTTAAATTTATATTTCCTGCCCAGGGACTACTACCTTATCGTCGTGGGCAGGTTTTCGTGCTTTGTTGATCCCGAGAGCTATACTGGCGGAAGCGTATGCTTCTGGTAGGGCCACCGTAGCCGGACTGGTCGAGGAGGAGAAGTCAGACGAAGTGCAGTCCACACCCCAATTCCCTTTCCTCCCCTTTCCCCTTTCCTCACACGTCCTCCTACTTGCCCCTTTCCTCCAAAGAGCCCCCAATTTCATCTTTATTATCACCCACTTATCGTCTTGATTAGCCAAGTTGCAAAAATATAAGACGTTAAGCCCAAATATCATCATCATCATCTTAAATTTATATTTACCTCATAAGGGCTACTCTCAATAGAGATCTCAATATCAGTAAATTACTGCAGACATTACAATATGCAGTAACTTATACAGTGATATTACTGATATAAAGCATTTTTAATTATCTATATGTCACAATACATATTTTCACAAAGTTATTATTAAACCTTAATTTTTTTCACTTTTCCAATGCTGTATTGTTATCATCGTAAGGTTAACTACAACGTTCAGTTTTCCATTGCTGTGTTGTTTTGTCGTAAGGTTAACTACAACGTACACTCCAGAGTAACCCGGAAACGGGACACGTTTTTGTACCATGTATCATAAAATTTACAAACTTATGCACAATGATGTATTTCTGTACCGTTGTCTGAATCGAGTGCACATTCTGAACTCGATTCATTCACTGAATTCTAGAATTCAACAAGTAAGCCTACTGAATAAAGTGAATTCAAACCGATTTGATCCAGAAATAAACAATGGCTCTTTGAGATCAACAATTTGAGTAGATCTACCTAAAAAGTATTCGTTATATACGAATAAAGGGGATATGATTTTTATATCTGAGAAGTCCCTGTAGTACCAATACTATCAACATTTAAAAGTTTGCAATTTTGAACTGTCAATGTGAATATGAATGTGTGCATATGCGGTCTGTGACGTCATTGTTTTACTCATAAACTTTTTTATGGATGCCACTGATTTCTAGATATCTTGGAGATTTACCCGCAACACTGGCCATTTAGAAAGACATTTGAAAAATAGTAGATGCCTATTATTGGCGCTGCTGTAGTGATTGTAAAATATAGAAACTGTCATTTGTATGGCGCCATAGGTCAGAGCCTACATGAATCGACATGCATATTGCCCTTGCATATTTCCTTCATTTGTGTTTTAAATAATTTTTGAAGGTGCTTCAATATTATTCAAATCTTTATAGAATTAGAATGCACTGTTGAAGAACTAAAATTATAGCAAGTATAAGACAATGTTTTGATACATTATAAATAGATAAATTGCAAATATACACGAGTACTGCTCAAATGGCGGCCTTCAATTTGCAATCATTAGTGTCCACCTTCCGCTCCGGTGTGCTACACCAATACAATGGACATTTTATAAGAAGCCACGTGACTACACAACAATGTGCTACCGTTTTCTTCTTCAGAAAATGACTTTCACCAAAATGCTGCGCAAATACTGCTTATCGAACATTATGCACTGGATTATTGTTTAAAATTGTTTATTTACTTACTTGAAACAAACAATAATTCAACTAAAGTTTATGAAAAAAATTATCCACGAAAGTATGAGACTTTAGTAAACTTTGTATGCTATACTTGTGTCATACAACATGATTGTTTATAAAACAGTTATATCGGTACCAGTTGAGCACAAGGACAGAAGGTGTGGGTCTGTTTTTTGGTATTAGGCTACAAAGTTCAATGACTTCTGCTAAAACTATAATTGGGTTTGGCTAGATTAATGCACACTTGAGCCGAAAGTAAGTGATTCGTTTATATTGTAACTTTGGCTAACAAAGAAGCAATTGCAAAAATATGAGACGTTAAGCCCAAATATCAATCAATCAAAACATTGGGACCATTCCCTAAACTGTAATTCCGTTTATGTGTAACGTACAATACTAATTTTAATATTGACGTTCACACTTTTTACTTTCGTTAATTCACTGTTCAATGTTCATATATATGTTTTATTTCATCTTGCTCGTTAGTCGTTCATTGTTATATTCTGAGGTTACACTCACAAAGGTAGATATTTCAAGTGGCAGGTCATTTGGAATAAAACACTGCTGTAATGTTCGGGTTCTTACTTCTTCGCCGCCCCAATGAGGTTGGAATTAAATTTCCTACCAACATTTTTTATATAGTATACAAATTTAAGTTTTCTAATTTCTTTTCTTCTGTTCGTCCTCTAATTTATTTTCATTAACATAATTGAGATGTGAGTCTTCGCTATTTTTTACTCAGGGGCTTAGCCACCCAGGATTTTGGTTCGGGGGGATCAATTCTATAAGGGGAGCGCGGGGATGCTTATTTCCGAATAATAATATAGGGGGGTTTAGGCCGCTATACATTTTTAATTTGTAGCATATTTCAAGAGGTTTATAAAAATAGACCAATTAATATTTATTAATATTATTGTGACTCTTTTTCCTTTTCGG
>OX246739.1:41814987-41890987 GCA_945910005.1 Isoperla grammatica
TAGAGTCGTGTGTTTCGTCAGGCCCGAAGGTGTCTCACCAACAAGAGCCCGTAGCCCATTATGCAAATCGAGTTAAGACACAACGCAAGACGCTGTGACTCCCCCCCCCTTCCCCCACCACCACCCACCAGTCTTCGAGGTAACGAACCAGAAGAACTCTCATCTCGTCATCTCACACACACTAGCGGGTGTTTGTCCAAGAGGCTTAGGAAAATTAAAATTAAAATATCGTTTATACGGGTTAGTATAAAAACCCCCCTCAAGAAGAAGATATCCATTTTGTAATGAATCGAATTTATTAAAACTGTTTCGTGTTAAATATGCGTATAGGGTATATACACGCACGCACGTGTACGTACATCTATACCAACACACTGTGTATAGGTATTACTTTATGAGAAAGTTCTATTGGCATAATGGTGATGATGAATGATGACGATTTAAAGTAAAATTGAAATTATTGATCAGAAGGCTAATAACAAAGTAAGAATAGATAAAATAGATAGACATATGTTGGAAAAGTATGCACATTTTGTAACGAGATTTTTTAATGGTACGATATTCTGTATTTACCATAGGAGAGATACATTTATGGAAAACATCTCCACCTCATCAAAGAAACTTTCAAGTTGTAACCGAGAAGACTGAAGCACTGTTGTAACACAATGACAGCTTGAGATTGCTGAAAATCCGGGAGATTTAGTTGTTAAAATTACAAACCGATACAAATAAGTGATTGTATGATTCTCGGGACACGGGTTCAAGTGCTCCAGGAACGGTAGTGTTTACCAATCAAAGACACGTCCATCTTTACTATGACAGCTTTAAAGTCATTGTTATATGTATGTATGTATGCCAGTGTGGGTTGGATTTTGGGATATATCAACATAATTAACGCACCAGTTGAATACCGGGTAAGCATATTTACTTCCCCATATAACAACCCATATTAATATGTCCTGTTAGTAGAATAGAATAGATAGGTAGTCAATGATATATTAAATTAATCAACTTCATATAATATTGTTTACACAGCTGTTGTTTCGTGAATTAGTTTTTCGAGTTTTTCGTGAATTACGTGAATGTATCAAATACATTTCGATTGTTTGTTTTCGTGCAACCTGTATTATAGCCCCCCCCCCCCACCCCCCCCGGTTCCAACCAACCGCCGAGAGAAAATGCTGCAATTCCTATGAGCTTGTGAAGGCAAGAGTCCAATTTACACGGTTGAATTCAAGAACAAATACAAGACGGAACAGATTCCCCATTAATCCTGCAGCAATCCGAGCTGCTATAAAATATATATCCATTCTTGAGATTCAAGACGGATAAATGTTTGTTTTAGGGGGAAGAAGTCTCGGGTTGGCATGAAAACAGACAGAATTTCCATTATGACCGAGTTTTTGGCTTCGATCTCAATGGAGAGCATTTACCATACCCTTAGTATTGTGAATTTCCGAATATTTCAAAGATACCCTTAAGGAATATACAAGAAGTTCTACTGAAACAAATTTAGGGCTTAGTTTTAGTTTTATGTGCAGAGGTATATGTTTTGTATTGCAGTGAAGGTCTATCCTATTCAGTTATAAACCTGATTTACAAAGAAGAACAATAAATGGAACTATATTACGTATACAAATGATAATGGAAAATCATAAAAAAAAGCTAAAATAACAAAAAAAACTACTGTACTATTGAAAAAATAACAATTATACACATGAATTGAGGGAAAAAATGCTTTAAACATTTAAATGAGTATAATAATAGTAGTCTCCAAGACAAAATGTACAGAATACTATGAAAACTTAGGGTCAAATGCATAGTCGTTCTTCACGTGCTCCTCAACTCAGCTTTTCCTCAGCCTCGCCCAATCACTAATCACAGAGAAGCATAGCCATGTGGACTGCTCTGTGATTGATGGTTGGGTATTTATAAAGGAAAGGCTGAGTTGAGGAGCACATGAGGAATTACTATGCATTTGACCCCTAGTCTTGGTCAAGAGTTTTGTGTTGCAATGACCCTACGTCTAACGTTGGTTTGGTTCTAAAACGGTAGTTTATTTACACAGCTAATAGTTATTGCTTTGGAAGCAATAATAGAGTGATTTCATTACTGTGGGTAACACTTTGGTTCTGTGGATGTACGGCCCTCTAGCGCTGATGAATACGGGTCAATTCCACACTATACGACGCTAGTCTACTCGAAGGGATGATGACCTCAAAGTTACGCCGACAATTATCGAGAAATGTCTGTCCGTCACAAGCCTAGGGCGACTTTATGATATTTGGCTCATTAATGCTTAATTAGTCAACCAAGAACTATAAAAGTAATTACATCAAAATTGCAATTATGCAGATTGATAATGTAGAGGTGAATTAACCAAACAATTACAGAGTGTGCAAACTACTAGAGTAGGCCTAGAGTGGTTTCGAGGCAACCTTATACCACTGCTTATACCGATGCTTTTGTCATAGGTGTGTCCAACATATAACTAAAAGCTTACTTGTTTAGTTTCTTATTCTCTTGTACTTGCTCATAGCTTGCTTGCTTGCTAGCTTCGTTAATGCTAATAAAATCAGATCGCAATGTGGTTTGGAATGGCTGGCATTGTTTTTACAAGATGGAAAAGAAAATGAGTGTACACTTTCGTTTCCTAAAGTCTTCTTGTTGTTCTTTGAGTAGCATCGAGCATTCAACTTCTGTGGTGAGGTTTTGGCATGGACTTCGCGTTTTATTCAGCGCAAACCCTATATAATTATATTATTAGTTTATTAGCAAAAATGAAAAACATGGGATACACATACAACCTATCAAATTAACTCTAAACCCAATTTCCTCGCATTTAGTACTTATTTACAGTATCAAAAAAGGTACATCTGTAGTCAGTCCCATGCACGTGGTACTCAGTGCACACTAACAGCTGAACATTTTCTGTCTTTGTTTTTCTTCTTGTTACTTAATTGTATTGTACCTACTATATAGATTGGTTTCACATAACGATTTTAGGTAATTTCACGGTCGTGTGCTAGTTTTGTACTTTACTCACTATATTATTATGTTCTCTCGAATACCATTAATGACCGTATGTCCTTCACTTCCGTAAGATTCACATGCATAGCAGTGGCCAAGTAACAAACAGCGAGAACACTTAACGGACCATCGTGGTATAGTCCCCACCCCCCCCCCCCACTAACTATTCGTATGGTGACGTCAGATTCTTATCTAACCGCCCGTGTTTACTGTTTATAGTGACCATAGGCGCCGACTTGTTAACATTTCAGGGGGGGCTCAGAAAAGACTCGCATAAAAACTAGGGTAACCATATTTCAAAATTCATATTAATATAAGTATAATTCATATTCATATTATCTATCGAAGAGAAAAAACACGGTGGTTTGGGGGGCACAGGCCCCCAATAATAGCGCCGCAGGCAAAATTTAAAAAAATCAGGCCTTTAGAGCGCGTTCTGAGCGTTTCAGAAAAAAATACCGTACTGAATGCAATTACGAAATACTGTGATTTTTGCTGTGCAAAAACCAAAAAACCACCAGCAAAAACTAGAACGATGGCGAGAATTATTTAGTAATTAATTTTGGGGCTTAGGAAGTTGGGAGTAAGTTAAGGGATTCTACAAGATAATGCTTGCCTTCAATATCAGTTTTGTAAATACTTGAACCTAATTTGCTTTTGGATTTTGATACCTGAGAACGTTCTGGACTGCAAGTATCTGATATTTCAAGCTAGAAATCACAATATTTTATTAATTTAAATTCAGAAAAACAATAACAAAAAATTTAATTTAAATTGAGAGAAATATTATGACATGATGACTAAATCGTATTTATTTATTTTTATTATTATTATAATGAGGGCTCAGCCCCCCCTGAGATTTGTCAGGGGGGGCGCTAGACCTCAAGCCCCCCCGTAGTCGGCGCCTATGATAGTGACTATAATGACAAGCGAAAGAAAATAGTTAGGGTCTTAATTACTGGAGTTTAGTGACGAATGATCAATGGAATTAAGATGATTAAGTAAGTTTCTAACTAACAATAATTAAGGAATAATATTAATTAAACTACTAATTAGAAAAATAGGATACATAGATTATAAAATTTGTGCCTGGTTAGGCTCGTGGTTAGGTGGAAGATATTGTAGAGAATGTATTTTTTGAACCTCGTCTTTTTCTTGTAAACCTTATACCATTATATCATATACAGTATGCGACATCAGTAAATCAAGGGTATACTGGCCACGCCGAAAGAAGCAAAGTGATGTCGTCACGGATTATGTAATAGTGAAGTAAAGGCTGTGACACAGCATTGAGATACAGATTGAATGAAAAGAGCGCCCCCGCTGAGGTGTCTTTTGTGACCGACTCGAACCTGTCCCAACCTTTCTTTTGTCTTGCGATTTATAGAATACATTTTATTTCTGAACACGTTTTTCGAAAATCATATTCATTTTCTGGCTGCGTGTTGATCGTGGCTAAAGGACAGAACACGCATTTACCCCAACAAATCCTCAGCATTCATTTCTATCCGATATCGTAATTGTTATTTCTCTGTGACGTATGCTCATGTTTCCTATTGATTCCGAAATAATACAGCCTGAATTCAGGAGAGTTGTTAGAGTGAATACTGAGGGTGTGTTCCAACTTGACGGTTTTCGTAGTGGACTAAGCTTAGTTATACTAATCGAAAGGAAGTGACGTCACAAGCAGACGACCAATGCTCCTTATTTGGCTAGTGGTTAGTGGGTAGTGGGTAGTGGCCGAAAGTGTACACTACGACAGCGACTGACCCACTAAACCAAGGTGGTTGATACCAGCCATCACAGCTGATACTTTTAGGTTAGGAAAATACCCAACCAGTGAGTGGAAGTATTATTATAGTATTTATTTACATTAGATGATTAATAACAATAAACTTTGTATTAGCATACTAGGTGGCGTGCCCAAAGCTGTTAGCATTTAGTGTGTAGCAGGTAGTGGTTAGTGATTAGTGGTTAGCAGGCGAAAAATCAAGTTGGAACACACCCTTAGTCTGCGAGTGTACACGTACACGTACACGTATGTCAACAGGAACACATAGAACACACTACTACTGTTACTATACTACTGTGCAATTATAACATTATAAACAGACGTTTGAGTGATGATGATATTGTTGAAATCTGACAGTAAGCATTATGATTCCATTAAACGATAAAGACATGGAAACACTAATGCGCACAATCATCTTATCCATAATAATTAGAAACACGTGTACTGTGTTGCTAAAAATGTGAGCGATGACGATAATTGACAACGTTGAAGGATAGTGGTGGCAATAATATTTTGTTATTCCTCTGCCAAGTATTTGGAGGATAGAGACGTAGAAACGCTAATGCGCGCTTTGTAAACATGCTAAACATGGCTATAATGTAGATAATGTTGAAGACTTGTCTTTGTTAGTTAAATGAAAACAATATCATTACTTATTAGATTCATGTCAACACTAACAGCACACTACACGCACGATCTGTGTTGTCAGAAATGAGAGCAATGATAGTTTGAACACATTTGGACAACCACGAATGTTGTGTAAGTGAGGATTTCGAACAATGGTGATAGAGGTGAATTAATTATTCTCGCTAGTGAAAATGACACAAACAAACGTTCATGATTGCAATAACGATGATCATTTTCATTTTAGTGTAACGACTTTTCACCCGGAAGAATGTCGACCTATTTGGTGTAATTCTTGTTTTCGTTTACGGCTATGAGGAGAAGAAGAAGAAGATACATTTCTCATGTTTCTTGATTCACCCGCCAGAGGCGCTAAGAACATCGCCGAGCCCTGAGTCAGGGGTCAATGCATTGACCCACGTCAAGCCATTAGCTCGTTAGAGGTGATCCATTGTGTCGGTTGTGACATTACCATTTCAATACACTCGTGTCAACCATAACTCATATGCATACTTCCATCACCGACACTGAATTTGTTTATTTAAAATTATGGAAATACTGTTTAAGGCAACCATTTGTATAGTATTTGTGTAATGATAACTTTCAGTGAGTTCGAACAAACAGTTTAGTTCTTTTGGACGATAGAAAGTAAAGGTTACGAAAATTATATAGCCATTAAAATGATGCTCAATGTTTCTAATGCGAACTCAAACACTAATAATTATGAGCTAAGTAAGGTAATACTTTAACAGTCTTGTTAACGTTCTCGACGGGAATTATATCTAGTTACACGCGTTTTAACGACTAGGTTTTCGGTTTCTAAGCTGCGCATGTTAATGACGATGATCAACGAAGACGTGGCCACGCCTACTTGTCAGGTGACGCGCCATCAGTGCTGGCTCTGGGTTCGAGTACCTCACACTGCTGGGGCTTCGCATCGGCCAAAGATTTTGACTTTAAAGTTCCAAGTCTACTCTAGAACTTTAGAAGTGAAAGTATTGTAAGATGTATCAAAATGTTTCGTAGGGAAAAAGGTAAACTGTTATAGAGTGCACACCAGCTTTACCTGATCTGCACTTTTCAGGTGACTAAGCCCGGTTTTTCAATCGGTTAATGGGTCGTTTACGGGTCGTTAACGGGGCCGTTAGCTAACAGTCCGTAATCTGTAACCCAAAAAACCCTATGCAAATAACGGACCGAGAGCTAACGGCCCCGTTAATGAACGATTGAAAAACTGGGCCTAACTATAGCTGGTATGTTTGGGTAGTTTGGAAGGAATGTTGAAGATGTGATCGTAGGCAGTGTGAAGGGCCAGTCGTGGAAGATATGGCGCCCTGGGCGAATGTCACTTGTGGCCCTCCTCCACGTTAGAGAAATTCATAGGTGGTTCGGAGGGATACCCCCCAGCAAATCCGGGTTCCACCAACAACGTTGGTTTATTCCTCCTTCCAATGCAGAAGGTAGAAAGTTCGATTCCCGGTTTGGGCTGTGATTTTTTAACTTCTGAATTAGGAATGGGGGGGGGGGGGCATTGGCACTGTCTCGTCTACCAACTCAAGATCGGTAAATAGGTATACTCCCTATATTACCACTTTACCAATCTTGTGGTCACGGGGCACGTGATGTCTACGTGATGCCTGCCTCGTCAACGTGGTCTCAAGCCGGCGGTGAGTGAAGGAAGAGCTTCCAGAGAGCCGGGCACCACGACTGTGATGTCTGCCCCGTCAACGTGGTCTCAAGCCGGTGGTGAGTGAAGGAAGAGCTTCCAGAGGGCCGGGCACCACGACTGTGATGTCTGCCCCGTCAACGTGGTCTCAAGCCGGCGGTGAGTGAAGGAAGAGCTTCCAGAGGGCCGGGCACCACGACTGTGATGTCTGCCCCGTCAACGTGGTCTCAAGCCGGCGGTGAGTGAAGGAAGAGCTTCCAGAGGGCCGGGCACCACGACTGTGATGTCTGCCCCGTCAACGTGGTCTCAAGCCGGCGGTGAGTGAAGGAAGAGCTTCCAGAGGGCCGGGCACCACGACTGTGATGTCTGCCTCGTCAACGTGGTCTCAAGCCGGCGGTGAGTGAAGGAAGAGCTTCCAGAGGGCCGGGCACCACGACTGTGATGTCTGCCTCGTCAACGTGGTCTCAAGCCGGCGGTGAGTGAAGGAAGAGCTTCCAGAGGGCCGGGCACCACGACTGTGATGTCTGCCTCGTCAACGTGGTCTCAAGCCGGCGGTGAGTGAAGGAAGAGCTTCCAGAGGGCCGGGCACCACGACTGTGATGTCTGCCCCGTCAACGTGGTCTCAAGCCGGTGGTGAGTGAAGGAAGAGCTTCCAGAGGGCCGGGCACCACGACTGTGATGTCTGCCCCGTCAACGTGGTCTCAAGCCGGCGGTGAGTGAAGGAAGAGCTTCCAGAGGGCCGGGCACCACGACTGTGATGTCTGCCTCGTCAACGTGGTCTCAAGCCGGCGGTGAGTGAAGGAAGAGCTTCCAGAGGGCCGGGCACCACGACTGTGATGTCTGCCTCGTCAACGTGGTCTCAAGCCGGCGGTGAGTGAAGGAAGAGCTTCCACAGGGCCGGGCACCACGACTGTGATGTCTGCCCCGTCAACGTGGTCTCAAGCCGGCGGTGAGTGAAGGAAGAGCTTCCAGAGGGCCGGGCACCACGACTGTGATGTCTGCCTCGTCAACGTGGTCTCAAGCCGGCGGTGAGTGAAGGAAGAGCTTCCAGAGGGCCGGGCACCACGACTGTGATGTCTGCCTCGTCAACGTGGTCTCAAGCCGGCGGTGAGTGAAGGAAGAGCTTCCAGAGGGCCGGGCACCACGACTGTGATGTCTGCCTCGTCAACGTGGTCTCAAGCCGGCGGTGAGTGAAGGAAGAGCTTCCAGAGGGCCGGGCACCACGACTGTGATGTCTGCCTCGTCAACGTGGTCTCAAGCCGGCGGTGAGTGAAGGAAGAGCTTCCAGAGGGCCCGGCACCACGACTGTGATGTCTGCCTCGTCAACGTGGTCTCAAGCCGGCGGTGAGTGAAGGAAGAGCTTCCAGAGGGCCGGGCACCACGACTGTGATGTCTGCCTCGTCAACGTGGTCTCAAGCCGGCGGTGAGTGAAGGAAGAGCTTCCACAGGGCCGGGCACCACGACTGTGATGTCTGCCTCGTCAACGTGGTCTCAAGCCGGCGGTGAGTGAAGGAAGAGCTTCCACAGGGCCGGGCACCACGACTGTGATGTCTGCCTCGTCAACGTGGTCTCAAGCCGGCGGTGAGTGAAGGAAGAGCTTCCAGAGGGCCCGGCACCACGACTGTGATGTCTGCCTCGTCAACGTGGTCTCAAGCCGGCGGTGAGTGAAGGAAGAGCTTCCACAGGGCCGGGCACCACGACTGTGATGTCTGCCTCGTCAACGTGGTCTCAAGCCGGCGGTGAGTGAAGGAAGAGCTTCCAGAGGGCCGGGCACCACGACTGTGATGTCTGCCTCGTCAACATGGTCTCAAGCCGGCGGTGAGTGAAGGAAGAGCTTCCACAGGGCCCGGCACCACGACTGTGATGTCTGCCCCGTCAACGTGGTCTCAAGCCGGCGGTGAGTGAAGGAAGAGCTTCCAGAGGGCCGGGCACCACGACTGTGATGTCTGCCTCGTCAACGTGGTCTCAAGCCGGCGGTGAGTGAAGGAAGAGCTTCCAGAGGGCCGGGCACCACGACTGTGATGTCTGCCTCGTCAACGTGGTCTCAAGCCGGCGGTGAGTGAAGGAAGAGCTTCCAGAGGGCCGGGCACCACGACTGTGATGTCTGCCTCGTCAACGTGGTCTCAAGCCGGCGGTGAGTGAAGGAAGAGCTTCCAGAGGGCCGGGCACCACGACTGTGATGTCTGCCTCGTCAACGTGGTCTCAAGCCGGCGGTGAGTGAAGGAAGAGCTTCCAGAGGGCCGGGCACCACGACTGTGATGTCTGCCCCGTCAACGTGGTCTCAAGCCGGCGGTGAGTGAAGGAAGAGCTTCCAGAGGGCCCGGCACCACGACTGTGATGTCTGCCCCGTCAACGTGGTCTCAAGCCGGCGGTGAGTGAAGGAAGAGCTTCCAGAGGGCCGGGCACCACGACTGTGATGTCTGCCTCGTCAACGTGGTCTCAAGCCGGCGGTGAGTGAAGGAAGAGCTTCCAGAGGGCCGGGCACCACGACTGTGATGTCTGCCTCGTCAACGTGGTCTCAAGCCGGCGGTGAGTGAAGGAAGAGCTTCCAGAGGGCCGGGCACCACGACTGTGATGTCTGCCTCGTCAACGTGGTCTCAAGCCGGCGGTGAGTGAAGGAAGAGCTTCCACAGGGCCGGGCACCACGACTGTGATGTCTGCCCCGTCAACGTGGTCTCAAGCCGGCGGTGAGTGAAGGAAGAGCTTCCAGAGGGCCGGGCACCACGACTGTGATGTCTGCCCCGTCAACGTGGTCTCAAGCCGGCGGTGAGTGAAGGAAGAGCTTCCAGAGGGCCGGGCACCACGACTGTGATGTCTGCCCCGTCAACGTGGTCTCAAGCCGGCGGTGAGTGAAGGAAGAGCTTCCACAGGGCCGGGCACGACAATTGTCTACTTCGTGACGCGCAGGTCATCACGATTCTAATAGGCTCTATAATTTATAGTCGAGTGATGTGGGAGGGTTCAGACTTCAGACGGTGCCAATAACTGTAGTAGCGGGTATTGTAACATGTAGATCGGCGTCTCGTCTGGGGAGGCTTTGCTTGGGCCCACTGTGTCATATACTTGCGCCCCCCCCCCCCCCCCCCCCCTCCTCCTCTGAACAATGACGTGTTTAGTTTATTGTTATTTGTTTATAATATTTTGAATTTAAATTTAATTTCAATAAGAAATACCTGACAATCCCACTTTACACTAATATTGAGGTATGCGGCAATTGTAGTTTAGTTTATGGAGGTTTAAACTTATTTTTTTTCTTGCCCAGGGACTTCTATACCTCATCGTGGTGGGTAGGATTGCGTGTTTTCTTGATCCCGAGAGCTATGCCGGCGGAAGCGTATGCTTCTGGTAGAGCCTTCCTATCCGGACCAAAGCTCGATGAGCCGGACAGGTCGAGGAGGAGAAGCCAGACAAAATGCAGTCCACATCATCCGCTTTTTAGTATTTGCACTAACTGTTACTGTACATCGTGTGTTAGGTATATGGTTTTAGGATAATTAATAATGACACCAATCTTGTGACATAACGGTGGTTATCGTGCATTTCCGCCCTTGCAGACGGTTTCCTAGCCCTTATTATGCGTATGCCTTATTATGCGTCTACAAGATGAAACCTCTACGAGCATTTCTCTCTCAGAATATTAAATAATGATAACAACATTCTGTAAAACATCCGAGTATGATTGTGTTCCAAGTGTTCATTGTTTTCCTAGTTTTGACTACAATGTGATAACAGACTGTGTTTGCCACCGGTAAAATGTCTGGGGGCGTTTTGTGCTTGTACAGCTAGGTAGCTTGGTCGGCTGGGGAGGTTCCCGTGTTGCCGCTAGCGCTCGTTTAGCAGCACTGGCTCAAGTTTCGGCGGCCCATAGCACGCCCCAGGCGCTGGGGGCTACAGTGCGTTGCGTACATACAGCTCCTGTTTCCATTGCGCTGCTTTTATTTTAGAACGAACACAGGAGGGAAAGGGAAATAACTCTGCATATTACGTTAATTTCGAACATAATAGAATGGCATAGAATAGAAAAGAATAGAATAGAATGAAATATAATATAATAGCGAGAATATGAACAGAGCTCTCACAAAGGCAATGATATAGGTATAAATGTCCTGATGTAACCCTTTGAAAGCTCTGAAGGAAACATGAGATGTTTTAAAATGAATACCTACTAGAATGTAGCTAATGAGGGATTTGGTTGTAAACAAACACTGCAGTCTGAATTCATGACAAAGGACGTCAACTTCAGATCAACGCGAGAATACACGGTTGTAAATCGTCTGTCAAGTTGACGATGATATACAGTAACAATACATCTTCTCTAATTGAGTTTATAATCAACGCTCATTGACATAGTAACAACTTCATGTTGCTTTCAATTAGACACATACATTATTGCGTTGTTAATTTCATATGCAGCGTTAATGTTTATTCAAAATCAAGTTTTAATCCATATTTTATTTTTATCTCGAAAAGAAAAATATATTTTTGAGCTTGATGATTCTTCTTGACTTCAAAAAGAAATTAGAATAGACCAAAGATAGTAAGATATAACCATCTCGATTCGCGGTGTTTTAGAACAGCCGCACTCGCATTTGGCACTAAAACTGGCTTGATAAGTGTTGTTTTCTAATTATTGTAACTGAAGTAAAGTTACGTTAATTTGGAATATTTACATTTTGTCACTATAAACTTGATTTATTTACGTTATTTTAGAATAGCCGCACCTGATTAAATTATTGGCACTAAACTTTGATTCGTGTTGATTTTCGAACTGTCACTAAACTTGTATTGAGTTGGAATAATATATATATATATATTTTAATTCTTACTGACATTGATTGGCGTAGTTTTAGAATAGCCGCACTGGAATTTTCCATAAACTTGATTCGTGTGGATTTCGAAGAGTGCATGTTGAACTTTAAAATAAATTGCTTTTGAAAATACACATTCTAGGTATAGTCAAACTCAAACTCTGCGGCTAAACCTAATTTGGTACGTTTCTGTTTTTTTAATACCTATTATACAATGAATTGTGTTAGTCCATATTTCTGTCGAATGAGATATCGTTATATTATCTGCACTGACTTTGCTTCTTGCAAAAATACAAGTTTTAATAATCACCGAATTTTAAACGTACTTGAAGGTCGATTTACCCACTTTCCAAAGATTTAAAATTTTGTTCCTAGCATGTATGTGCCTAACTGTTTTACTAAGGATCGTTATCATTGGTCGGATTTATAAAACGTCACCTCTCATTGACAGGGCTAATAATTTTAGGTAGGCCTATACGAGCAAATGTGTTACTAATTGCTATAATTTAGAAAAAGTTGATTTTTTTAAAATTTCGAGCAGATATTCAAAAATCTTAGGAAGTTGTGTGAACGCTTGATTCAACATTGTTAACCCTTACATCTTAAATAAGTGTCCAAATTGACCTTAGCTTAACCTCTGCGCCACAGAGAAGCGTGAGACGCGTGGTTGGGTCCGCCACTCAGTGGCGCTTCTCGGAACTGCTGGTGTCGTGTGTTTAGGGGCAGTTTTTGGGGGCAAGGGGGGGGGGGGTTGAGCCCCATTATTTCCCTCCTTGTATACGCCACTGTCCCCTCCACCAGTTTGCATGCCCCACCCTTGCACCCGGTAAAATTCTTAATTCTGGTTCTTGCGTTTTGGTGTTTTCAAAACAAAGCCAACGATTCATTGTTATTTGTAACACAGAAAGTCTGTTGCATTACAGCTGCGCGTCCAATTATATAATAACTATCACACGTTGAAAGTTGAAAGTTTTATTGTTGTCAATTAGGTTATACAATACATTTCAAATATATAGTTAATATGTTCCTAGTGAGTGCATTAGGCACTCGCAGGTAAGGAACCTTCATATAACAATTGTTTTGCTTATGGCAGGAAGTGGTGATGTAGATAGAGTATGAAATACAATCAGAAAAACTGTTGTTTAAATGACAAAATATGTGGAATTATATATGATTTTTATAAGGATATGAGTAAAATTAATGCTAAAAGACAAAATATAGGCCTAAGTTAGTATACATATGACACTGTTTTGCGATAATAAAACAAAAACAAAAACTAGGACGGAAAACCACCAATAATGCGACTGCGATTCATTAATTTCGAGGGTTACATTTAGGTTTTCCATGTTCACACATTCTCGCGCCACCTTTCGGTAAAGTAAAACACAACTCAACCTAACTTGATACCTATCTTTTACAACAATACTTTTCTTTTATTGAAGCTTTTTTGGTCTTGATTACAATGTTGATGGAAAAAGTAGGAACGTCTCGGCAAAGATTACAAACTAGTTTGTAATCTCTAGTCTCGCTTTAAAATTGTTACAAATTAAAACAAAATGTCATCTCCTACAGATTTTTTTGTTTGTGAACGTTTCTTTGAAATGTTTTGGACACCTTTCCAGTTAGGGCTAATTAAAACATTTAAGAACGTGAAAATTGATTTGAACAAAGAAACATTCATAATAAAGAGCACTAAATGCTCTAGGAAATGACACATTTGTTCTACTTTATGGCAATTTTAAAGCCATTTTATCGGAAATAAATCAGGGCTCATAAGGGGGGTCAATCTTTATTTTAATTGGCGTATAAGTACATTTAGCGAGATGGAACAGCAACGTCATGCCCTGTTTTTTTGCGGCGTACTTAAGTGCGAATTTTCTATATGGGTTCTATAAAATGATAATATGGTCTTGGACAAAAAGTAAAACAGTTTTAAAGTTAGATAAACATAAATTACGAGATTCTTTCGTGGAAAATATAGTCGATAAAGAAGTATCTACTGTCAGTACTTCTTTGTTGACTTCGTGTTCCCGCGCAGAACTAAGTACTAGCAGGCTCAAGAACGTACGAGTCGTAGTCGGGCTGCAAGTATTGGTTCAGTTAGAAAAATATGAAAAATCATTTATATTTTATAACTTTTTTCTTTTTTCTTGAACATTGCTTGTAATAACTGTTGAAAAGTGTGCAAAAGTAAATTGTGACCTTGACCAGCCGGGCAGATTTACTTCCGGTTGTTTTCAAAAGAAAAAATGGCTACCGCTCTGTTCTTATGATTATTATTTGTATAAAATAGTTTGTAGGCTAATCTGCTGACTGTCTTGACGTGTGGTCAGTTTGGACTTGACTCGTATCCTCGACGAGTTTTTATTTATCTGGGATTTATTTGAAAGTAAGTTGGGCTAAACCTAATTGTTTTGTTGAGTCTGCTAAGACCGGCGTGTTACTCGAAAGTTAGGTTATGGTTGGAACATCAACATACCAACTTCCAACCCTGATTCGCCATAAGGACAATGCCTGAACTCTAGGCTAGGCCTAGCCCGTAAACGAGGTTGGAACTTAATGTAGTACAGGTAACAGAGTTGAGACGCTTTCTTCAAATCCAAAGTTAGAGAATCTTGATAAGCCTGGGTCTAGGCCTAGGGCCTAGGGCCTAGGAGCTCGTCTGCATTGTTCGCAATCACATAGGCCTAATCATGTTATCATGTTGTTAAAATTTAATTTGTGAAATCGCTAGAGACTAGGCCTAGGGCCTACCTATCAGGAAAATGTCTAATTAATTAAGCTTCTAATAAAAGGCCTATGTTCAAGGGTAGGCCTAGCTACTAGGCCTAGGCTATTGTTGGCCCGAGGCCAGGCTAGGCCTAAGCCTAGGCCTAGGCCATTTTATGAAAGCCATTTGATGAACAGGTTTATAGGTGGACGTAGGCTAGTTAGTATCGGTTAGTAGTATCGGTGGACGGTTATATATCGGTTATAGGTGGACGTAGGCTAGTTAGTATCGGTTAGTAGTATCGGTTAGTATGTTAGTATCGGGTGCTTACGGAAACCCACATCCGAATGATCCGATCACTGATTTGCTTACGAAACTAACCTCCGATAGGCCTACTTATAAGGTCTATCTGCTTTCGGAAACCACTCCGATTCCTCCAAGCAAACGGTCGGAGCAGCAGATCAGTGATTCGTCATAAAGAAGGATTACCTGAGGTTCGACGCGATTCGCCTGCCTTGCGGTTGGAAACTGACAGTAACTCTATGTGATTTGGATAAATCTGTCACGTGACCAGATTTATTCGATCAATTTGGGAGGTTTCCGTAAGCACCCTTTGATGTGGAAATTAGGTTCAAGTTCGTTTGTCCTGTGTCAGCCACGGTAAGTTACACCAGGAGTATACCTAATGGAAATGGGAGTAGAAATCGCAGTTACTCCTACTTGGACAATAACACAGAGTTGTCACAGTTGTCACAGTTGCGATCGTTTCGCTTGTTCCTACTTGTACTCGAGAAGCAGGTGTAGAAAACTCCCATCGCAGTTGTAATAAGTTGCTACTGGACAAAACACGTCACGGTTACGCCCAGAACACTTACTCCTGGACAAAAAACGCTGCTTAGCCAATACCATACTTCTGGAGTAGGCTAGGCCTAATGATCCCAGGACAAACGAACGAACCGATTGGCGGTACACAAAGGATTTAGTTGACCTTTTCAAAGGACACCACTATCATCTAATAACGAGCGGTTCGATTTCGTCAATTTGCATCTTTTGGCTTTTTATAACAGTAGGCTTACATTTCAAAACATTTTTACTCCAAGACATTTGACTATTTAACGTTTGAAGTGCTTGGTAGGCCTATGCCCTGTAGTCTGTAGGCCTACAAGTTTTCCCTTATGTTATTCAATGCTGAGTTAGCGGTGACTTTACGATTTAAATAGTTAAATCGCCGAGTTACATAACTACCACGTTCCAAGCACTGTAAAACGTTTTAAAATGTAGGCCTACTGTTATATGGGTTCAAAACGTTTAAAAGATGCGAATTGGAGAACTAGGAACACTATTATTAGTTGATACATGTCGAAATGTTTTGTGATGTGCACACACATACCACTAAGCCTATATGGTAATTCAACAGTTTGGTAGACAGTGGTACTATGGTGTTTGAGTTTTAATACTTTTAAGTGTTGTTGTCGTCAGCTGGACCTAAACCCAAAAGTTTGACTACTTTCTTGTTTAATGTTTATTATTTCATGTGTTATTAAGGGTGTATCTGAAATCGATTTTGGCCTGCTAGCCAACTTGACTGCTAGCCTGCTTGACTGCTAGCCTGCTTCAAGCTGCCTACTTACAGGTTTTGACACCAACTAATGAAAGCGTACTTATCATGGCCGCCCACCGCTTGTCTAACGGCAATATGTATTTTGAAGTAGCTGTCAAACCCCATTAGAAGGCAGTCATGTGGTGAGGTTAGAAATCCCATAAGATGCAATAAAGCACGATAATCATTAAATGGAGTAAAACGGATGGTGATAATATCACTACTACGCCTAACAGTTTAATTACAAAGAAAATAATTCATAAATCTATAAATATATTAATAAATAGCGGACTCACATTTCACTTCACCAACATCGGACATCTTCAAGCAGGCAAAGTAGGTCTGTTAGCAAGCACTTTCGAGAACTACGCTCGTGTGCTAACGTAGTAGGCGACAATCGACATTTGGTCACCAACTACGTGACGTCACTTCCTTCAAATGAGTATGCCAAGTAGGCCAAAAAGTTGATTTCAGACGCACCCTTATTAAATTTTACAGCCATGTTGAATACGTCTAATCAAACCATGTTAGTGTATTAGTTTAGTTTCCGAATGATGCCATTTAATTAGCCTAGAGCCTTTTTAAAACTTTCTTGTAAAAATGTGTTTATTTTTTTCTAAAAGTAATGTAGGCCTACGTTTTACAGATATTGAGGCTTTACACTGTGAAGATGTCTCAAATCAAACGTTTCCAAGCAGGACTTGACTTCAGTGCAGTTTCAGATATCAGGGCCTGCATAAATGGGGCTGCTGATGCAGGGTAAGTAAATGGGTGGACCCTATTTCTGTACATTTGCTTAAACTCTCCTTAAGGTCCGGTTCATACAAAGTCGTACCGGTATGGTTTCCGTTTTAAGTTTAGTCGCAAGATTTACCAAAGAACTTTGCGCAATTATGCAACATTTTCATTTAAGCTCTTTAGAAAAATGCGGTCTAATGTGAATGAACGTTCGTAATGTGAACGAACGTTCTGCAGATGATGATGGATGAGGTTCACCAGAAGCTCCGCAAGGAGGATGGACAGGATCTTATTTACTAGTTACTACTGTACTTACAATCTAGATGCCAATTGCTTTTGTAGAAATACACTTTACTATGAATAATAAGAACTAACACTTTATCCATACAACCAATTTGCATTATTGTCCGAATTTCCACCGCCAATACAGTGTTTTAAACATACACATCTACCTTGATGAATATGATGCAGAAACTTTTTAGAACCTTTCAATTGTTAGAACATCTAGGGCAATCTAGGGTATGTGGATAGGCCTACACACTGGAAACTGGATGTCTATAATTTCAAGTCGGTGAAAGTGAGTCTAAGTAGCTCAATTCTGACTCATGTTGGTAGCATCTCATTGGTCTATCGTTCTATTGTTTAAGTGTCGTTTCAAACTTACAATGTCTCACTGCCTCGTCGTAAGGTTCTTTGTTGTTACAAAGGCTACAATAAAACCATTTTACTATTCGACACTAAATGTGTCAAGAGATAGCACCACTGCTGCGCAACATGGCTGGCAGTTAAACCTCGTTCTCATTACTAGCGTTTAACGCGGGTTGGTGGGTTACGTGGGTTAATTTCCCTGTGTGAACGATCGCAGGTTGCTACGATGGTTGCACTTTCAACCCGCGTCCGAACTCCGAGTTACTCGCGTTACCGTTGCTACGCTAGTCAGTATAAACACCGCGTAGTCGCCAACCATGGTTCGTCTGACTACATAACCTCAAAACTTTGTAGTAAATTTGTTGTTGTCCGACGCTAGGCCTACGTGTGTTTACCGCACTTTGTTTTTAAGTGAATTAATAACGTCTACATTTTCCGACGAGGAAACGACACTCCTTAGCACAATACTTGGCCAGCTTGAAATTCATTCAAAATACGGGTCTTCTACAGCACTCCATGTGTAAAGGTTGCAAACTACTTAACCTACGACGGTATAACAGTTCAATTAAAACGCAAGTCGGCAACTCGCGTTCAACCCGAGTTGCTTTAACTCGAGTAATGAGAACGAGGTCTTAGAGGGTAACAAACTGACAGGAGAGCATGGATCCGCCTAAACATGTTATTGCGCAAAGGAAGTTTTTAACTTTATTCTGAAATATACATATATTTTAAAGCAAATAGAGCCCAAAGGAACCTCAATGAAAGAGAGGCAGTGTGAATCGGTGGCCTGTTAATTGCATCTGGTTAATTAACATTATGATCAGAACATGAACTTTGGACTTTCGGATACTTGGTGTGTCCTCAGATCCAAAATCCTCATAATATCAAAGGCATCTTGGATACAAAACGCAACCAGTGAATATCCAGCTTTCTGGATATTCACTGACGCAACAATATCGCTTATGTGTCTTTGGAATCGTTGCCATTCTCATATAAACACTGACAAATGACACTGACAAATGACATCCAGCGGCTCTGTTGCCCTCTAGCTATTACTTCACGATTTCGCCGCCAGAGATCATATCTGCAACATTTAGTGCCGAATTATATTGTCGGGTGTGACAGTGAAGGCATGAGTGAGCGTGAGTGTATGTGAATGTACATGAGTGTACATGAGTTCGTAAGCATGTGTGGTTCTTGAGCGTGAGTGTGTGCAAGTTGATAGAACAGCAAATTATCAGGCATAAGTGGAAAAAGGAGTTACCTTCATGTGATGTGATGTGAGTAAAAAGTTGCTCACGTGACCACCTCTAATTGGATGGGCATTGGACGAGATCTGGGGTATAGCTCCAGCCTCTGGAACATTAGTTTTGAATGTACCTTCATTGAGGTATTGGAAGCAATGTGTTGTGATTAGTAGGTCTACATTGTAAATGCTTGTAGTTTAACCCCCCCCCCCCCCCCCCCCTCCCCCTGCGCAATTTTTTGTTACCATTTGTTTGGCCGTCAAATGTAATTTTCTTCTTTTCTTCAAACTGAAGAAAGTCACAAACTAAAATATTTTTCTGTAGGCGGTAATGTTTGTGATTTAAATACGTTTCTGTGACTTGCCGTTTGCTACTTTAACTTAAGCTAAGTTCTCAGTCCTTAAAAACTACGAAGATATATGCTAATGGAAATTTTTTTGTTTAGGTACTTCTTTATTTGTGCACCTATTGTTCATCAGCGATATGACCGAGAATTCATCAGTGGTGAAGCCAAGTTCCGTGAAGAGCCTCTTACTAGGGCTGACATTGTTACATATAATATGGGTGAGTTAGTTTGTGTGTAGATATCATCTTCTATGCACTCAACTATAATAACTTTATTACCGGTAGTCCAGATGTGAGCTAAAAAGCTTATTGAAATCTTTTTAGGCCTGTATGTTTTCAAATTCAATAGAAATAGAAAAATTAAATATAAAATAATTAGGCTACATACTATAGACTAACACAATAGGCCTACAGACAGATCAGTTGTGAACATATGGAAAGTTTTTAGCATTAATAAAGGTGCATAGCCCACTAAAGGACAGATGATATAGGAAAGTGACGAAACAGTGTGATACATAATACATATTGTATTAGCCCAAATATAACGTGATAAACAAACATTTTGTATCTTCACTCGCACTAGTACGAGTTCAACTGCGAATTTCCAAATTTGGTATTTCGAGAGTTAGTTGAAAACAATATTGAATTAAAATACTAATGATTAAATTTGCAAATTTTCGCAGCACACCGGTTGAGAATCACTGCCATACACGCTAAATCAAATTTTCTAGTCGAGTACAGTAATATTTTTTAATAGAATAGGTTTCTTGGAATGGTAAAATTATACTAGGCCTAATTGTTAAAACTTTAAAATGGTTTAAGATTTTTGGGTGGGCTTTGGGAGTGCCTGGATAAGCCTATGTGGACAATACCTAGTACATAGCAAAGTACAACTCAGCCATCTTTTATTTATCATCTTTATCTTGCCATAGCCTGTGGTAGGGTAAGCCTTCTGCACATGTGTAACATAGGGCCTACATATTACATAACATGCACAAGGTGCTTAATAAATCGGCCACTCTGTTTTGTTTTTATTGTTTCATTGCCAAACTTGGGGAATGAACTTTTAAAATGAACGCGTTCACGTGAATGCGTTCGAATTATTCATGAACGAATGCGGTCATTTTTGGTAAGTATGAACTTTTACTTGAAAACGTTCACTATTTCCGTGAACTTTTGAACGGTTGAAAAGTTCACATATTTCTATTGCGCAGTACACATTACCAGTGAAACTCGGAATTCGGCAGTACAAAAATACACAATACCAAAACGCGAATATTAGATTTTTTTTTACAAAATTTGTGATTGGTTCATAGAAGACCGGGGAAATTACTGAGCACCAATGAGATTGAGAGCGAACGTTCCATGCCGACTTTGATCTATTACAGGTGTGGTGTCGATGAATGTTTGACTTACTTACACTTTTTGCATCTTTGGAACTCTACCTACATGATAGAGCATGGGGGGATGCCGAAAGAATAGAAGGTGTAGGCCTATGTTAATCAAACACTAGCTGGCAACTGGCAAGTGGCAAGCCGCCTACGTATGGGCATCAAAGATGGCCTGCTTAGTGCTTTGTATTTTTTGCATCAACGCCTGTGGGACGAAACTAGTTTTTTTTCATAATGGATAGGGACAGTGTGGGGAGGAGCGTTGAAGAGGACGAGGAGGTAGGGTCTGATTATGACTACGTTTACCACGCGAGCCCAGCTCGTGCTCGTAAGCTCGAGCTCAATAGCTCGGTATTTGTTTACCACGGACTTTGAGATCGTACTGAATACTACAGGTCTGGTTCGTGCTGAAAAAAGGCGTGGTTCACCGTTTATTAAACGTACGTATGTACACAGTTCGGTCCGCATGTGTTTATCACGCAATTTGAGATCGCACGGAGCGTGCTGGCTCGGCTTCTTCACCGAGCTGAGTTGGGTTCGAGCTTAGATGTTTATCAGGCAAATTCAGTTCGCATAATGTCCAGCTCGAGCTTATGAGATCGAGCTCGGCTCGCGTGGTAAACGTAGTCAATGACGGTGGCTATTAAAAAAATATATAAAAAAAAACGAAAATTAACTTTTAAAAAGCAAGTTCATTTTTTGGAGTGAACTTGAACTTGAACTGCACAATTTTTAAAAGTTAACTTGAACTTTTATAAAGTTCATTTTTTTTAGGGTGAACTGATTTTTCTAAAAGTTCATTTTCAAAATGAACTTCCCCAAGTATGTCCATTGCCATCCTGCCTTAGCACAAATTGTGGTATCGGTAGTCAATACCATACACTGTTAGATTACTATTCTATTAAATTAGATACTACCTACTACCTAGTGCCTACGTTCTACTACAAAAATGTTAAAGTTTTAGGAAAGGTTTTCATTCATAAACGTTAGCTGGAAATTCCACAAATCATTATGGCTGTAAACACGGGATATGATGTTATAGGCTAGTAAGATAGTAAATCACATTTATATTAACCAATTTTCAAGTTTTGTAATAATTATTTCCTTTAAATAAGAGTGTATTCAAAGGAAATAAGTATCAGATAGGCCTATTAACAATAAATAGCCTACCTGTTCACATTCACCTCCATGCATTTGTGTTTTCTACACTACACGACGTACGTATTGGTTTCAGGTAAGTTAAGCTGTTGATTCCTATTCTTTTCCCACTCATGTAAACATATTCTTGTAGGCACATACTAGTTCCTTTAACTTGTACCATGTGTAGTAAGAAGTTCCTTGCAAATTTTAGCTGAATGGAGCAATTGGGTCGTGGGCAAAATCTCCGAGGGATTGAATGTGGATTCAGAAGACTCGGTAGTGCAAACACAGTCGGAAGAAGCATTGAATCAGGAACTCATGCATGCGAGCCATCTGGGGCTGTCTGCTATACAGATCCAGCTCCATGGAATGCAGCACAATGATTTGGCTCGGATAATTTACTCGAAGATGATATCCACGGTCGACTCTTTTGGCTGTACCTACCAGGTGCGTATAGGCCTACATACATGAACCTGTTACCTTCTTAAGTGTGTAATTTGCATGAACTCAACTTAATCGATTTGTAGTAGTAAGGGGGGGGGAGGGGAGAAGAGAATTGAGCATCTTGGGATTATTGTGCTAAACATAGCATGCTATGTTTGAAATTTTTAAAAAGGAAGCTGTTTTATATTGGATAGTAAGACAAAAGAATGGCTGAAAAAGCCATCTTGGCACAAGAAGGAAGAAAAAAAAAATTGTTTTAAATATTTACGTCTTGCTAGAGTTGCTTTTTGCAAACGTTTTGACTGTAATTTGCATGTAGGTCTACACATCTACTATAGGCCTATTTCAATAGTTAAATGTAGCATATTATATCCACGCACTTAATACCTTTCTCTCGAGTGAGCAAGACCTCGGTCGAAACGTCTCGTTATATTTTGTATTATGTCTTTATTTGTACTTCAAACTCGCAAATCCGTCATCTTACTACTCGAAGGTAAGCTGTTGGATCCTTTCCTCACTTAATATACCTTTATTTAAAAACTGTTTGTTTGTATTAAACAACCAACTTTTAATTTTATTGGTATGCAGGGTTGGGCTAAAACATTAGTTCCAATTGTGCTTGTATTTGATATTTGTAATACTGTATCTCATCTAACATTTATGGTCCTGTAAACCATAATTATTAATTACTATAGGCCCTACCATATTGTTGGGAGAATAAAATACATTGAAATTGAATTGAATTGATGGATTGATATAGGCCTGTGTGGTTGGGACTTTGATTGAATTACTTATTTTGGCACCTTAGGAAAACCCAAGTTATGAATATAAAGGCCAAAGTAGGTCTGTATTTAGTTAAATACATGTACCGTATAGAAAGAATACACTTCGAGACCTGACAATTTTTTAGTTTAATTTGTGAACACGCATTGAAAGGGAACAAACTAAGTTTTGGTGGGCTTTACAAAAACCATCCATGTGTGACTTACACTGTTTAAGCAAATTCAAATTCCTAAGTACAAAATATGCTTGTAGATATGGATAAACATCCCAATGCAGAATCCGGCTGTGATTAGCTCCTCCTACATCGAGGATAGCGGACTTGAGGAGGTGGAACACGAGGACACCTGGTCGTGGTATGTGTATCATGTATATTATATACGTACTGCAAGTTGGCCAATTTTTTAAATTTGAAGTGAGAAGTAACGTTTTTGTGTGTATAGATTGTGATGCAAAGTTAATAATATGTTTTAATTAAGGATGGGCGAATGTTCGAAATTCCGAACCCGAACCGAACTTTTTTAGAAGTTCGGTTCGGTTCGAGTTCGAAATTTAAGGTTCGAGTTCGTGTTTGAGCAAAATAACGAACTTTGATCGAACTTCATCTTCAAATTTGACGTAAATAATGTTTCCGCATAACATTCACGTAAAACACAACAAACGATTAACGCCATATTGAATATCAATCACAGCTGACTAGTGACTTTGCAGTGCCTTGAAAATGTACGTAGTCCCGTGTAGCGGGCTGTGCGTGGCTGTGATTGGCCAGATCAGCCATTTTCGCACGGCTTGTGGTCGAGTGTTTTAGTACATTGGATCTACGCAAGGTCGCGCGAGCGTGCACAAGCCGATAACAGTGTTGTCCTGCTAGATCGACTTAATTGTTTTCACTTTTCGACTAATCGCCGCCTCCAAAAGTTCGGTTCGAGTTCGAGGTTCGAAACTTTTTTTGTTTGGAAGTTCGAGCTCGGTTCGAAACCAAAAAACCAAGGTTCGTCCATCCCTAGTTTTAATATGTTTTTAAAGTTTTGTTAATGAAAATAATAGATCTTTAAATTTGTGGTGACTTACCTATATGTCACAAAGTGAAAACTTTCAGGAAAAGTGGCCCCTAGGTAGGCCTATATCTCACTGTCATCCTTGCACTGCATGTTGAAACGATTTTAGTAAATTGCATTAAACATTGCTTTAAAAGGTATGTTGTAAATGTAACACAAGGCCTAATATGCGAGTTGTTTAGAACTAATGATTCCCTGCTCAGGTGTTTCTTGATCGTGTTCAATGTTCTGTTAAGTTGGTTTGAAATATTTCTATTGGAAACATCATTCTTATCTAGTGATTAATGATTAATGATTACCTTCAGTCAGGACTGTATTGGTGTCCAAAGGAAGGGTAGCCTACCAGAGTTCAAATTAAAATGGTTTGATACATGAAAACATCCCATTCCTAATTGATTGCTGAAATTATGTATAGGCTGCATCTAGCCTACTCTATTAATTAATTAACAAAATGATCGGTTATCAATCATTGATCACCATCCGACGATTGATCGGGATGCGGGCAACACAATATTCTCCTATATCAAACTAATTCACATTTCAGGTGGAACAAATTTCGAACACTATGTAACTCAGAGGACAAGTTAGGCTTAGCGCTCGAGATGTCTGCAGATCTTCCAAGTGACGACGAGATTGCGCGATGGGCTGGAGAGCCAATTCGATGCCTTGTTATCCCGACCAACCTCTTCTTACGGAACAAGAAAGGCTATCCAGTACTTTCCAAAGGACACCAGGCTGTTTATAGGGAGCTCATGAAAAATCTGAACATGCAAATTGTCATCAAGGGAGCTGTGAGGCACGAGCAAGTAAAATTCTATCAGCAGTACCTTGATTACCTATCCAAGGTTAGTGTACAAATAATCAGACACAAAGGAGTCCTAGCCTATTTTAATGAGCTATGAATGGGGTCTTTTCGATATGCCATAACTTTCTAATTTAGGCTCTTGTTACATACATAATATTTAGGACCTAAAAAGTAGGGATGTTCAACGATATCGATAATTCGATACGATATGGTTGGAAAATTGCCGTTAATTTCGATATCGATATGGAAATGTCATATCGAAAATATCGCGATATCGTGGTCAACTTAAAATGTTAAAATATTTCCGCTATGGTCTGCAGTATGCATTGCTGATTTGCTGCAGTATGCGTTGCTGCAGCTTGTCACTGAGTACCTACCCCCCGGCCAGCCCTCGAGAATATCAGAATATCGCGATATCATTGTCAACTTGAAGTATTTCTCCCGTGGTTTTGCAGTACGCATTGCTGCAGTTTGTAACTGGACATCTACCCCCTCCACACAGATGGCAGCACAGGCTGGCGGGTTCCCTTTGTTTGCGTCAAGACATTGGATCCGTTTAACTATTTGTAGGCCTACTGGTCCCTGGAACCCCAAATTCTTTCCGAGAAGACTGTTGTTGTTCAGTAGGCCTATTGCTTGATACTTCTACGACTGTCAATAGCCGATGCCCAACAGTCATCACGTGAATTCAACAATTTCTTATGTATTGTTTTATTACGGCCGAAAAAAATTCGATATCGCGATATCGATGTCAATTTTTTATTAACGATATCACGATACGATATCGGCAAAATGGCGCCGATATCGATATTGAAAAAAATATCGTTGAACATCCCTACTAAAAAGGGTACTGCTATATAGTTGCCACTGGAGTGGGATGTATACTTGTAAAAAGGTAGCAACTCTGAAGATTGATTTTTCAGCTTGCTACTACATTGCACCTTGTGTTTTCAGACTGTCGATGATCCAGTGAGTGAATATGCTCGTGGATACGAAGATTTCCTGCAGTGCCCTCTACAGCCACTGATGGACAATCTCGAGTCGAGTACCTACGAAGTATTCGAGAGGGACCCAATCAAATATAGGCTGTACAAAGAGGCGATATTTCAAGCGCTTAGAGATCGAATTCCCGACCATGACAAGAACACAACCGTGTTGTAAGTGTCTTATTAGGACCAATTTGATTCGATTTGATTTATAGATCAACTTATGTCAAAATAGATCACAATAGCTATGTTCACGTGGAGTATTGAGTATTGGATTGGGATTGGATTGGATTCAGATCTATGCGTTTACATGACCCGAATTTATCACGCATTCAGTTCGTTTTCAATACCAAGCGAGTGCAGCCTAGCGGTCGTTTAATGAACTTCTTATCCACTGCCATCTTTAATCTGGCTATCAGAAAGTGGCTGCATTAGGGGGTGTAACGTAGGCGGTTTGTACCCTAACCTTATTTTTGTTTTGTTTTGTTGTCATGTTACCTCTTCACACGACCACACGTTTCGTTTAGACATTACTGCTCGTTTTTTTAAGTAAACACGCAAAGTCCGACGTCTGTGTTCGCGGTATGACACTTTAAACCGCGGGCTGATCGCCGTCACCTGTCACGTTCAACAACAACAACCTTGGTGAATTTGATACGATACTAGAAAGTCGTTTACATGCACAGATTCAATACGATCTCTCAATACAATCCCAGCTTTTAGGGGATTGGATTCAACTGATCCAATCCGAGTTTAAAGTGTTTACATGGAGGATTGAACAGTCGGATCGTACTCAATACCGTATTGAATCCTCCATGTAAACATGGCTATTATATAGTAAACAAGTACCTACCTAGAAAAATAAGCAGTCTAGTAATCTGAGCCGTCAGTGTACATATTATGTTGGTTGAACTGCTCTCATTTTAAAGTAACGTTCCACTCGCTGTTGTACTTTGTTAGACTCATGACATTATTGTGTCGATTCCGAGTGAACTGGGAGCACTTCCAAAGACACCAGTGAAAACACTATTTGAAGCCTTTACAAAGTAGCTTTATCTAAAGAGGATCTTGGTCAATGTGTTTAATGTGAGGGAACTATCAAATTAGGCTTCTAATTTGGCAGTGATTTAAAAGTGTTTGATGTGCTTTTGCTTATATTTTTCAGTGTGGTAATGATAGTTGGTGCAGGAAGAGGTCCCTTGGTACGAGCGACCATGTTAGCTGCAGATAAAGCGAACCGGAAAGTTAAAATTTATGCTGTTGACAAAAACCCTGGGGCGATCATTACGTAAGTTATAATATTAAATTACCTTAATGCTAGATACAGTTTGTGTGAGCTAATGCGTTATTCTATTCTATTTCTATACGTACTATTGTTAGCACTTAAATTGTTTCAATAGAACATCACTATAATAGCCTATCTCAAAATGAATGAGAGCCATTTCAAATAGCTACTATAAAAATTCAAAAACATGAAACAAAATTAAGTTTTTAATGCTCCCAGTCAATTTGCCAGCTGCCAATTTGCTACAGCAAACTTTTCAAGTACAATTTCCCTGTCAAACACTGCATAGCCACACTTTTCACCACATCCGAACTGTAAGTGTGAATACAAAACTACTGCATCATTAGGGCCACAGATTTATGGTAAATAAAAACTCACTATTTCGTCATATAAAATGCAAGATTTCGTTTTATTAATTCGTCAAATAACGTTCATTTCGTCCGATAATAAAATGAATTTAGCTTAAAAAAAAAAAAAAAACTTAACAGATTTAGCTTTTTGTGCTAGGCCTATTGTCGAATAAGATTTTGTGGTACGCCTAGGCCTAGAAATTAGGAAATTAGCCTGTGTAACTAGGCCTATGACTAGGCCTATTCAACAGTAGATTTAGGCCTACATTTACTGTGTTCCAAATGTTAAGCCTAGCATTAACTAGACATTCTTAGGTTTAAGGCAGGGCAGGTTCTGTTGTCCGAAAGGTTGCCATAACTTGAAAACCCCTTGATCAGGCCCTAATCCAGTTCTTTCTGCACATCCACAACACGAGCGAAGAAAACCTAACCTCCAAAAAGCGGGTAGCATGGGCGACGCCCACAACGGATGTGACGTCACGTACTCAAATGTGACTCACAAACAGAAGGCAGTGGAATGTCGTGTATACAGTGCAGTGCGGAAGGACAACCATCTTGGCTTTTAACTTGTTTCGAATTGTGACGTAGTTATGGCGGGTAACTAGAAAACCTGAAAATATCCAAAATATATTTCGTTTTTTCGTAATTTAGTTACTAAAATAATACAAAATTGGAATTTTCGTTTGAAATTCGCGTAATGGAAGAAAAATGCCAGGTTTCGTGAGATGACTGATTTTTCGCGCCAAATTGCGAATAAATTTTCTGTTTTAAAGTATCCCTGTTCAATCTTTTGTGCATATTATATTCATTTGTGTTGTGCGCGCCATTCCTGCGCGCGCCTTACGTTCCGTGCTGCTTCCGTGGCAAGCTATGATACTTCTGACGCATGCGCCTGAGCCTGGCCAGCTTGCCGGCGAGAGAGAGTTGATGAGGTTGGGGACTTGCGTTGTGGACATGTCGTGGAACAGTCGTTTGGGCTCTAAGCCTACCTATTCACTCTTTAGTACTGATTAATATCTACAGTTACATTGTCTAGTTTGGTGTATACTGTATTGCAATATATATTTTCGTGTGTTGAATTTTCATTATTTATTTATTCTCCCATTTTGAAACATTACTATATGTCAACATCCCTGACATAACAATCCCAAAATTGTTTATAACCTAAAATATACTAAAAAACATGTTTTCAGCGCATTTCGTGAATTCGCGCTTCGCGAAAATTCGGTGGCCCTATGCATCATCATCCACTTTTCTTCTCACTGCAGTGCGTACGGCTGCAGCAGACGTGTAGTTCGAATTCTCACCGCAAGAGTCGCTCTTCCAAAAGTTTAAAACTCAAGGTCCACTAAATCCCCTGGCACGTTCTAGCGATCTAGTAGACCTTGTTTAACGGTAATGAAGTCAAACGCAAGGTCTACTAGATCGCTATGTAGCCGCCAGGGGATTTAGTGGACCTTGGTCAAACGTGCAGGGCTAGCGCTCCTTGCGGAGAGAATTCGAACTAGTGGTGAGACTTAAAAATTTTTGCTAAAACTCGCGCAGATATTTTAACACGGCGATGAAACATCTTCCCCACTCAGTAATCTTTGGTCTCACCACTAGTTTGAATTCTGACCGCAAGGAGCGCTAGCTCAGCACGTTTGAACTTCGTTGCCGTTGCATCTCAAAAACTATCTAGAACCCTTTGTATGAGTATCATCACGGTCTTCTAAATCTTCAATGACAACAATACACAACAATTAAAACTCAGTTTTCAAGTGTTATATCAAGGTTCATTGATGCATACAAGATCGTCATCTACTAACCTTGATTTTATATCTATAAGATTTAGAGGACCGTGATGATAATCATACAAAGGGTCCTAGATAGTTTTTGAAATGGTCTGAGCGAGTTCTTGCGGTGAGAATTCGAACTACACGTCAGACTTAGAAAATTTCGCTCAGACACGCGCAGACGAATTTCTATATGGATGAACTATCTTCCCTAGTTTGTAATCTTTGGTTAGATTTCCTGTTTGTCATTTTGAAATTAGCTGTTTTGGCTCTTGCATCCTCAAGTTTTTACAGTCAAGTAAAAATAAAAGCAACTTATGAAAATAAGTAACAGTTCCTGAAAAATTGGAATTATGGTATTTCACAGTCCCTGGCTGGAAAAATGGAACTATGGCATTGCTTAGTTCCTGGGAACAGAACTAAAAAAATGTGTTCCTACCTAACACTGGCACAATCAATCTCTGGCATTGGGCCCTGATCTAGTGTAAGTGATCCACCATATCCAAAACTGGTTTTAAGTTACCTACATTTGTAAATTGTAATGCACATTGTGTATTGTTGCAGACTGAAATCACAGCAAATAGAGATCTGGGGAGATCAAGTGACGGTGGTCTCGACTGACATGAGAGAGTGGAACCCACCAGAGAAGGCAGACATTTTAGTTTCTGAATTGCTAGGCTCATTTGGCGACAACGAACTCTCACCTGAATGTCTCGATGGGGCACAAAAGTTTCTCAAAGGTATGCAACATATATCATCATTCATCATTTGTCATAGGTCTAATAATATATAATAAACTGTACAAAGTTCATAGAATAGAACTGAAGCTATAAATTGTTATAATCAATTTAACAATTTGATTTGCCCCTGATTGTGTCAGGAGCAGCTGTATAACCATGGCACTTATTAGTAGGGCTGCCCAGCGATAAAAAAGATCATATCAATATCGCGGGAAGAATTATCGATATCGTGTCGCGATATCGAACTTATCAAGAAACGTATCGATATTGGCGATATCGCGATATCGAAACTTTTCTCGTGTTTTTAGGATTTCCAGACCAGCCAGAGGCCACTTATTATAAACAACATTACCGTAATAGGTAAATACATGTTTTAACTTTGAAATGTTTTATAATGACGTGTCAATTTGTGTGTATACTATTCAAAATTTAAAATATCTAGGGCTGCCCAACGATAATAAAAATTATATCGATATCGCGGGAAGAAATATCGATATCGCGTCGCGATATCGAAGTTTTCAAGTGACGTATCGATATCGGCGATATCGCCACTTCAAAACTTTTCTCGTCTGTTTTTAGGATTTACAGGCCAGCTTGAGGTCATTCTTTAAACAATATTACGTAAAGTAATATTTTAGCTTTGAAATGTCTTACTATGTGTGTCAATTTGTTTGTTGTAGGCCTACTATTCAAATTGTAAAATATCCACACAAAACAGCGATGGTGTGGTTGGCGTGACGTGATACGTAATCGGTTTTTTGTATCAATTAGCTTATTAGGCACAAGTTCGATATCGCGATATGTACGATATATTAATTCTATATCGATATCGAATTATTCATCTATTATCGATATTGTATCGAATTATCGATATCGTTGGGCAGCCCTAAAAATATCCACACAAAACAGCGATATATTGATTGGCGTGACGTGACGTAATCGTTTTCTTTCTAAACAATCTTATTAGGAGCAAGTTCGATATCGCGATATGTACGGTATAATAATTCTATATCTATATCGAATTATTTTTCATTATCGATCGATATCGTATCGAATTATCGATATCTTTGGGCAGCCCTACCTATCAATACCATTGTTCTATGTTTGTTTCATCATACTAATCTTTCTGTTGCCCACTTTGATTTTACACAGTCTATTTAATTTTTAACTCGAGCTTGCTTGCTAACATTGTGTGTTTACTATTTCAGAGGGTGGTATCAGTATTCCGTCCAGCTACACATCCTACATCTGCCCTATTCAGTCTGCCCGGCTTTGGGCAGAAACACGTAAAGGCAGATCAATCGATAAATTTCATCTCCACTACTTGGAAACCGCTTATGTGGTTCACCAACAAAACAAGTTCAATCTCGCTCCCATACAGCCGTTATTCACATTCCACCATCCTAATACAGGTAATGTTTAACTTTCTGTTTTTACTTTACTTTTTACCTTGGCCTTCATCCTTGACTCTCTGTGGCTAAACTGTTGGTGGTCTAGAACTATGTAGACGAGCCATGGAACCAGTGAGGTCCTCTTTGTCCGAAATTAAGGATGATTCAGTTCTGTTAAATTTGCAAGTTATTATGGTAGGGCAGTGGGGCCAACCTTTTTGACTCGGGGGCTTTCATTTCTCCATCCTGGTTTTCATTTCTTCGAATAAAATATGCAATTTGAAATAAATTAGTACTTGGTGGTCAAACATAGCTTTGTCCATTTCCTTACACACTTGCTAACTTTGAATTTGCAGGATTTTGTTTGACATTACTCATTAGTATCTAAAACAACACTATCACAGTGGGTTTTACTTTTACCGTGACATACCGTATTGGCCCGAATATAACGCGATCTCGAATATAGTGCGACCCCCAGTGTTTAAAACAATATTCATGGAAAAAACGTTTTGGGAATACAATGATACTAGGCTTAGTGATAACTTCATAATTTTTGTTTAATGCACAGTTGAAAAGTGAACAGTTGATAATTTAGAGTAGGCCTACCTAATTGTCGTTGGCCTAGGACTAGGCCTAGGCCTTAGAAGTATTTACATGCTTGGAAGTACAAGGTTGCCTAACTTCTAGGCCTAGAGCTTGCAGGGCATGAACTCTCCTAGGGTTTGTCGAGTCACTGTACATGATTTGAATTCCATCCTCATTTCCCACTTTTTTATGACGTGATTGATCACTGGCCTCCATCTTGAATGCCTGTTCCAAGCAGACTTTCTCCTCCACCCTTAGAAGTTCTACAAGTTAATAAGTGGTCGCGCTAGCGTCACTACACTGGAACTACTTGACCGACCTGCCTGTATGGGAAGTCACTACTTTATCGACCTTAAGGCGGGAATTTGAAACATCGCGAAATGCGTGTGGAAATTCGTTGTCTCCGATTCTAGTGCGAGTGAAGATATAGGCTAGAATGTATTTTTTTCGGAAAAAACATAGCGTTATATTCGAGCCAATACGGTACAAAAGTTTCTATTTTATACCGGTATGTATGGACCTGGTAAACTAATGGCGTTTTCCACTGGCCGCACTGGTGCGCACTTACTGCGAGTCGCACGTTCCACTGGTAACGATAAATTGCACTCGTGCGGGTTTCGCGTATTCCACTGGCGCTCTTGCACTGACGCAGTGCACTCGAGTGCGCACTGAGCCGCACTGGCTTCGGGGGTCAGTGCGGTGTTTTCAGTGCAAATATGGCGGCCATAGACGCGGGAAAATTGTACGCGGAAATGGAACTGCCAAGTATTTTCAACAGATAGTGAAGGTAAAATCAAACCAACATCTAAACCAAACATAAAAACACAACTGGAAGATGTTGTTTACCACTATTCTGATATAAACGCAGTACGGCGTTATTAAGTTTGAGGTTATGTTTACCCTTTACCTAGGCTATTTCATGGAACTTAATTTCTAGTTCTTCTTATGTAGCCTAGTTAACGACTGTACCTTCTAGCTACAGTAACTTGAGTTAAGTTGCTTTGTTTTCTCTAAAATGCCTTTAATATCGTTTAAACATCTTGATTTTTATCACTTTTACCGCCAATTTGTTGCACTGAAAAAATAAATATGTTCCACTGGGAGTTGCACTGAGGGCAACACTGGTGCTGTTCATCACGTGACTGTGCCATTTCAGGTCGCACTCAGTGCGGCCCATTGGAAAACACCATTAGTACTGTATCCACTATCTGTGGATAGTTGCTTATTTTTGTGCAAACAACACATGTTACCAGTTACCACTTCACTTTCAGAATTAAATCGCAGCAGTATGAAATCCCTGTTCCACTGCAGAAAATTTGATTATGACAGTTATGTGTGTAGCCTATGTTGTTACCGGTACTTGTGTTATAAAAATTCAGATCGAGTTTGAAGTTTTTTCTTCAATTGTAAACCTAATTAACAAAACAACTCAGAGCAATCTGTTACACATTTTCAATTCATGATTTTCAAGTTCTCTCGAAGTTCAAGAATAATCTTAAAATTATAATCTTGCTTGACCTCGAATAAATATATATATCCTGACCCCATTTCCAACATTAATTATCGGGTAGGGTATTTATTCATTAATAAATAAATAAATTCACATTTAGAGTCTACTCACTCAGTAACTAAACTGATTTGCAGTGGGGGACTTAAATTTAAAGTCACTAAACCAACCCTGTAGGCTTCGAACACCATCGACGAGTGAGCGATAACCAATCAAAGATCGATATTTCAAATACGAAACATATGAACCAGTGATTGGACAGTGCGAACACCTGCAGACAAATGCCAGAATCAACAAGGCCGATTCAGAACAACTTTGAATTTATTGAGTGCGTCGTTGCTAGGACGGCTCCAAAGTCACCGTTTACTTATTCCTAAGACAAGAAGTGCTGGAATTGAATCCATATTAGAAGTTGAAAAATTTCTGCCTGAAGCGGGATTTGAACCCGGGACCTTCTGCATTGGAAGCAGAGATGCTAACCACTGGACCAACGAGCCACCTAGTAGTAAAACCATTGCTAAATCACAGCTCTAATCTCGAGTTTACTTTTTTTTTTTATCAAGTTCTCTGTAGGTCTATGTCTTGTATCTAAAACTTTCTTGCACATTTAGGACATTACCCTGCAGTTACACAAATACAGGTATTTTTGTAGCTCTGTCATAGCGTCTATACATATAAATAGTATAGTGTCCCTCACTGACAGATAATCAGTTCTTGCAACTGAGTGGATAAACAATAAAATTATAAAATAAATCCAAATTTTAAATTTATTTGCTTTCATTTATTTATTTGATTTGGTTTGATTTTTCTAGATGCCGTTCCAAACAACAGAAGGCGTAAAGTATTGTCCTTTAAAGTTCGAGAGAATGCTGTACTGCATGGAGTATCTGGTTTCTTCGATGCTATTCTATACAAAGATGTTTTACTAAGCATTCATCCAGATACCCATTCTCAACACATGTGCAGTTGGTTCCCCATCTTCTTCCCTATTCATGTAAGTACTTACGATCATAATCACCTCGGCTATTATGTAGTAGTGTAGTAGCTAGTTTACCTAATTGAGAAGTTAAGTTGCAACACAACTGTTCTTCATATCTAAACTTATGGGTGCATGCTTTGTACAGGCTAGTGATGATGATTGTTAACCAGTTCCGTGGTCATGACGAGATATTCCGTCACTACGGTTATATCCCAGTAGCGCCTTGGACGTAATATCTCGTCATAAGTATTTTGAAATCGCTCCCACAGTAGCCGTGACGAGTCTCGCTTTAAAATTTTCCCGCACTCTCTGCAAAGAACTTAGTTAATCTTTTTCCGCTAGATAGAACTACATGTATTGAAATGCTGTCAGCAACACGTGTTTGTAGAGAAGGAGGTCTTACAACTGACCGACCGCAAGTAGTGTGGGGAAATAAGTCGCCACTACGCGCACGGCAAGCGCGAGGGAAAGCCGCCACTGAACTGGTTAAGAATATTCATAACCGGTTGTGATAACCAGTTTTTAATCAGTTAATACTTGGCAACAAAACTAAGTTTCAATGGGAGATAATTGACTTAGGCTTAGGCCTACTTGAAGACCGTGCATGGTGGTCAGCTTATTTTTGTCTTCATAACAACATGTAACATGTGTAACAACATGTCTTCATAACAACATAACACCATGCTGTAATAATTGTGGATATTTATTTCAATTTATTTGCAACACAAATCCGAATATATGTAGGTTTATTCGAGTCGTTTATGAATACAGTATAATTAGGGATGCACATCGATACTTTTTTCATTATCGATTATCGAAACGGCAGTGTCATTATCAAATCGATATTATCGATAATATCGATACATTGATAAACAAATTTCAGCTAGTAAAAAAAAAAAAAAAAAAACGAAAATTAAAATAAACAAGCTCTTATACCTGTCGCTCTTGTCTTCGTTCTGCGTCTGCCAATCGCCCCCCCCCCCCCCGACTTCCCGAATCAAACTTTAGCTTGTTCCGAGGTAAGCGGAACCTACCTCAAAGCGTGTGACAAGTGCGAGCCGTAACAAGAGCTCTCATTCCCGATCTCGTCTTGTTCTGCGCCTGCCGACAGGTTTGTCCCCCCCCCCCCCCCCAACTGCCCGCCTAGACCTGCTCAGGCCCGAGCGCCGAACGAACATTTGCCGTTGGGTCTAATGACAGCAGCAGATCGCCGGCTGACCTTGCTTGGCCTTGAATACCTCGGGTGAGGATTATCGCAGGAAAGTGTAGGCAAGGCTTATGTTATGCATACACACACTACGTACATAGATATCAAACAATGCGTTTATTAGACATAATAAACAGTTTGAGGGGCATTCTGTCTGAATGTATAAACAAAATACGTTTTAGGCCTATGAAAACAAATCTAGGCAACACTACACACACACTAAACTGTCAGTCAAAGGTCATATGACGGCGGCCGCGAACGAAGCCACTTACAGCGGCGATCAAAACGAAACGTGAGCGTGCTACTTGACCTACCGACAAGACCACCGACAAGACTATCTAATGCCGACTGAAGTGGATGGCCTTGGTGGATGGCGTCGGGCGTGTTCGACAATCATCGTCAACGTTCGTGGTATCACGCTGTATTAGCGAGAGATAGTTCCAAGCGCGGGAAAATACGAATTAAGTATTTCGGTCCACATTCAAGTGATTATTAATTTTTCGATTATCGATAATGAGATTTCATTATCGATTCTCTAAAATTTTACCAATATTGATTATCGATCGATAATATCGATTATCGTGTGCATCCCTAAGTATAATGATTAATGAATCCGTTTTTTTTATTAAGATTCACGAATTTTATATTTAGCAATTTTAGTTTAATAATTTAGTAAATAAGCATACATTTAGCAATTTGTTATTTGAGTGTAACAATTACAAAACTAATGGTTTCCTCTCTATAGACGCCTATCCCAGTGAAGAAAAACGATGACCTAGAACTCATCTTTTGGCGTTGCGTCAATGCCAAAAAGGTGTGGTACGAGTGGTGTTTTACAAAGCCAACTGCGACAGAAATACACAATCCAGGAGGGCGATCATATTCAATTGGACTACAGTAATGTAAGGGATTGTATCTGCATAACGTATGACCAATACTTACCAATAATTTGCCTGGTCGTTTTTAAAGAAGTACATGTACTAAATCAATAACGACAGTTAATCTTCATGGGGTGAATATAATTCATTTGTATTTCAATACAGATATGCTACCAAATGTGTATTTTCTGTTGGGACCTACATTGTATTCTAGGCTAATGGAATGGATGACATTACGTTAATCATATTTTCATTTTACGATGTAAAATAACGGGGGTTTATGAAGTTCGAATCAAATGCAAATCGTCAATCGAATATTAAGAAATTGTTCAAACTTCAGATGTACTAGAAACAGATATTTTTAAGATAAAACATACCCATCATTTAGATTATGGGATAGTACTACCTGCAGTGGCACCTCGCTCCAACAATTTTTTAGCAAGCAAGGGGAAAGTAGTTGTACGGGCTAAGTTTCTTCAACTCGGTCTACGTATAATATGTAAAACTAAACACGTTGAAAGTAAATTTTGTGGAAATCGTGTGAGGGTATCGGTATCCATATAGGCTAGGTAATGTAATTTGGCATTTTAAGGCAAATTTAATATTGTACAGTACAACCTTGTTATTACGTCGTCTGATACGTCGTTCGCATTATCACGTCGTGTTGATAAAGTCCCGGCGAAACCCCATAAGACACAATGTTAATTTTCTCTTGATAATAAGTCCTCTGATATAACGTCGAATGCGATAGTACGTAGTACGTCCCTAAATTAACGCCCCTACATTGGTAAAATGTTTGATATACCGTCGTTTCAGATAAAATTCCTGTTTTTACTATGGAATTTAACTGTCCGTTTACTTCGAATATATAACGTCGAAAATCAATAGTCCCTTCAGCGACGTTATATCAAGATTGTACTGTATTTATTTCAATGTTCAAAGCGAAAAATCGTATTTTTAATATACTGTACTGGAAACGTTAATGCAAGAAAATTTAGTATTTTTAATATACCTACTGGAAAATGTAACACTAACATTGTTTTAATGGACTGGTATAAATCGCCGAAGCTAGCGTAATCATTGGAGCCAGGTTCCACTCTATAATGAAATTAGGCTTAATGAAATCATATCAAGAGCAGATAGTATGAAAACCTAATATCTGAATTTATTCTTCAAATTGACATGAATGAATGTAAAAAGTGCAGGAACAATTTACTGATTCAACTAAGACTACATTTATCAAGCAGGCTGTTAGTATTTTTATGTGCACTGAGATCGGTATTGTTTTATCAAGCTGGCCCAAGTGTGTAGTAAACAGGCTTTCTGGTAAATGGTACTGTTACACGATTTAAAAGCATCTTCATAAGGCTGTGGTTGGGAACTATTATACTCCCGTGTATAAGGACATTTTCAGTTCAGTTATCAGTCACCATAACTGAACTGAACATAACTGAACCAGTATTCAAATCAAAATAACATTTAAGCTCAAGCTTAGGTGTTTATCAAACAATTTAATTGTGCATTAGGCCTATCCCTGTCAGTCCCAACTCAGCTCTTGATAAACAGTCTATGTCGGGCAGTGGTAAATTGATTTCCATGAATAGACATTATAAAAAGCATTAGGCCTAGGCTATTGCTATTAGGCCTTGTTGTACTGTGTCTTTTTATTGAGCTGGCAATCTCATTAGATTCCAGCTTTCATTACCCATTTTAATCTCAACATCTTTAATGATTAATGAATAATGAGTGACTATCTTTTCCTGTCTCCTCTAAATGTGGCTGAAGGATCAAAGACTAGTACACGTCAAATGAAAATATATGTATTGCGTACTCTTCGCGTTTTACTGTTTAGGAAGGGGGGGGGGGGGGGGGAGGGTGGAGAGGGTACAAATCATTATTGTTAAAAGTGATGTTATTTGTGCAGCATAGACATTGAACTTGCAACACTAGAAATATAGACCGCTTCATTGTCACTCATCTCCACCAGGCACCGAGTTGATATAGGTAGATCAAACCCCCACCCCACACTTAATTTTAAATAAGTTGTAAAGTGTTAACATTTGTGGAAATGCTGTTTCTATTTTACAATTTAAAATGTTGAAAAACATCAGTAACATGTTTGGTTTTATACCTAGTTGATTGATAAAAACTTACAATGCTCTCAAAGTGTAATCTGTCAATAACATTTAAGCTTTTATAATAGAAAATGAGAGGGTGACTCATGACATAAAAGTGAACTTCCTTCAATGTTGTATGTAGCACAAGCATGGGCAACCCTTTACAACCCTAGGCAAGTTTTGATTTTCTATTTGTGCCATGGTCCAAATGTTATTTCAATTTAATTAATATTGATGGATACTATTTTTTTTTTTAGATCTATTATATTCGTTTGAATTGCGCTTGTTTGCCGACATGTTGCAAAATGTAATGTCCAAAGTTTCTAGTGCTGGCCTATAACAGCTGCTACTAGTTAGTGTAATACTTCCACTAGGTACCAGGATTTATTTTACATTGTATGTGTCATTACCTACTTTACTTATTTTATTTTTTAACATGCTAAACTGCAAAATGTGGCATGAGTGCTACTACACAGCACAAGATAAAAATGAAACATTCTTGAAAATCAAATGGTGTGATCATGTTCCGCAGCTGTAGGTTGCCCATGCCTGGTGTAGATCAACTTCACAGGGGGAGGATAGAACATTCTGTCATAATTTATTTAGTGCAAGTACTATCTGTGTGATTTTACCATGTTAAGTGTACCATATAGTTTGTACTGAAATGTAGTGCATACTTTTGTAATCTCATATTGTTGAACTCCACCAGATCATTGTCACTGCACTTCTTGCTCCCATGATCAAGTGTGATGGTGGGGTTAGGGGTGTTTTTGTATCCTATTCGACCACATATGTATACATTACCAGTTGTCTATTTCATAAATCGTAATTATACCAGTTGACAGTATGAATTGGGATACTCTTATTAAATTAAATAAATACTAAATACATAGTCTCCCACCCAAATGTAAAGTTTAAGAAACTCCTAAACAAGTTGAGAAAGGTTGACAAGAAGGAAAACACGTAATGAACAGTGTTTTAGCACCATATCTCCGAGCATTTCATTCCACCTTTCTCCTTTATGGCTGAGGAAACCCACGGGTTGCCCACGGGTCAGGATTGCTGGTGACAAGAATTTAACTAGGCCCTCCTTGTCCCCCCTCCTCTTGAACTACTCTTGCATGTTATATTATTGCTAAGTAGTAAGTAGGGTTGCCAATATTAAAGGAGAAATATGGGAATGCTTTGAGAATATCCAGAATCCCTATTCTGTAACTTTTTTTATTTAACCAAAATGGAACCTGATAAGCAACTAAGGCTAACCAAAATGGTTTAGATTTCCATTTGCAGAATTGTGGTATAATCCCGTCAAATTAACTTGCAAGGTGCTGTCGTCACGGATTATGTAAAGGGAAGTGACGCGTGTGACAACTACCAACCTAAATCGAGTTGCATCCCGTTCTCTTGCCTGAAGTATTGTAGTGATAATATCGCTTGCCTGTTGTCAGACGAGGGTGGGGTAGCATTCCATTCACAGTCGGTGCAGTCAATGCAGTGGACAATAACAATCCAAGTGTTGGGAAATCCCGCGGTGAATACCGTTGAAATAGACCGTATGGAGTGACCTTCTCTTCTCAGAATTTTAAGGGACACCTTGCTTCTTATGGCGTGGCCAGTAGGACGTGGTCATATTCCACATGGAGAGCTATTAATTTTGAATAAAAATGCTAAATTATCCATGGCAATTGTGTTTGTTTGCCATCTTAATTGAGTAATATGAGTGGTAAGATGAGGAATACAAATTGTGATACTGCTTTGTTGTCATCGTCATCAAAAAGTGAACCAGATTTTACTACAGTAGTAATTTGTTAAACTATCGATTCTGGTGCAAAGAGGCCAGTCCATGAGTGTTACTGTACGGCAGTCGCTCTGCAGAGGTGAATATGTATTGTTTGCGGCAACACTTATTGTAGTTGAGGTTTTTTAGCTAAACGTTCCTTACTTCCATACAGAAAATTACTTCCCATGTTACATGTTGTCTTCTATTTTTTCTTCTTTCAATTGACTTCTAAATTCTTAATCTAATGGCGTTTTGAAATGGCTTATGACACTATCCAATGGGCAGCACTCAGTGCACACTGGTGTGTCTGTAGGGCAGAGATGGCGAACCAATGGCACGCGTGCCAAAAGTGGCACGCGAAGACTTTCTGGCGGCACGCAGAAATGTGTCAAAGATGTTGAATCAGGATGACATTGACCACACTTCACAGCCGTTTTCAATGAATTTATAGAATTTTGGGCACAAAAATTGCGCCTCCAGCGGGATTTTGCCTAAATGCTGCATAACGTGGAACAATTACAACAATACAAACTGATTAAGTGGCTATTTGTTCCCTGCAAAGCACATTAATTATTCAAAAAGCTATAATACAAATTGTCATTAAAATTTGACTGTGCCTTTTTGGAGAAATTGGCATGCCTGGATAGTTTGTAGGCCTAAATAATGGCACTCAAGCTCAAAAAGGTTCGCCATCCCTGCTATAGGGAGTATGCAATAACGTCATTTCGGCATTGCACGGTGGCCATACTGCGGTACTCTGTAAGTAAACATTTGTTTACGTTCTTTCGACACTTCATTGTTGCAATATTGCATATGTCCTTCGACTGACACATCAACTGTTTTCAAACAAAGGTTCCGTATTATGACTGAAAACAAAATAAGAACGCGTAAACTCTGTTTGAAGACAATCATTTGCATGCGTTATCATTTACTTAAACTTTTACCTGTACACATCAATCTATACGGCTTAAAACTGTGATTTTTCCTAGATAACCTATGCGTCTTCTATTGACAGAACAAATGTAAACAAGCAATGTGTACCTCATAATGGCCGCCACGTGACGTCGATTGACTACTACCTATTGTATTGTTGTGTTTAGTTGTTCTAATTGTAAAAGTATTCTCATAATTCTTTTTTCTTGATCTTGTAGTCAGGTCTGAATAAACATGGCCCCAGTTCCAACTATAGTGTAGTTTTCCGTTTATGAATGCTAATGTTGAGTGGTAGAATAGAATACAAGTCATATGTGACACATTTAAATACTAGGTAGGTATTCTGCTTAAATCATCATAACATATTTCGCTGCAAAAGTATGGATAACGCTTGATATTATTTATTATTTTTGTGTACTTGGCAAACAAATTGAACGTCTCAGTTCCATTGATTTAAAAAATGCTCTCCTCAGCTAGTTCTGGGTATATTAAGTGGCTATCTTTTTTAATAATTTCATGAATATGACTGAACATACAATGAAAAGACAGAAAAAATATAGATAACATGGCAAAACTATGAAGTGGGATGAGGAAGAGTTGTAGATTTTCATCAAAAACATCCGAAAAAGTAAACGAAGTTAGGGAGGTGCATATGCTCCCAAGATTTTCTTTTATCCGACCCTTTTACAGTTCCCTCTTTTACTAAGACCTCGTTCACATTATAGACTTATTACACGGGTAATTGAAATTATGTTGGTAATTGTTGTGTGTGAACGCAAGGAAGTTAATACGCTGGTACGAAAAAAATAATACGCGGGTAATTTACAAGGGTTACTTGGGTAACCTTGTAAGGTTAGTCTGGTGTGAACGCACGAGGTTGGTTACCCTGGTAATTTGATAGCGACATAATCTTCTACTCAACACTTTCGCGTGGTTGTTGGCTTGTTGCTAGGTGGGCATAATTGAGATGACGACTTTCAGCAATGAAGAATCGCAGACATTAATACAAATCTTCGGCTTCCGAAAGTTTATGTTTTGGTGGCTTAGTTACCACTGGCGGCCATGTGGGGAACTACTCGATACAATCGTAATTCCAGTGCCGTGTGAACGGTAATAGTTACCCTGGTAATTATTACCTGCATACCCACCATAGTAATGTGAACGAGGTCTAATACGTACTTTGGTTGGTCAGTGAGTTAAATGTTTGGGAACCACATGGCACATGCAGCCAAATGATGCTGATTAAACAAATGTTCATCACAGTTCCAGATTAATTCCAATAAGCGATTGCTGATTTGTTACCGGTACCGTACTTGAGCCAAAAATCATCAGATACTCTTTATTGAGCTCCAAGAGCCACCGTTAATTTCTGGTTCATATCCGTTTATTATAATTAAGTTTATTGGAATTAGATGCGGTTTTTCAATTGGTTAACGACCGTTAACGGGGCCGTTAGCTGACGGTCCATAATCTGTAACCCAACAAACCCTATGCAGATAACGGACCGTTAGCTAACTAACCGCCCCGTTCATGACCGATTAAAAAACCGGGCCTTAATTAATCTGCAACTAAACAGCGAGTGTTGAATTCTGGAATTCATTTTGTATAGCCTAATTCTTTTTATAATTCTTGCTTCATCGAGTCCCATATTATGTTGTTCTTCGAGAGAGGCTCAAAATGTGCAAACAAATTAAAATGTAGGGCATATGTTTCTAAGTAGGTTGTGGGCCTAGGCATATCTCTGTCATGTGAACTTTGATCTATTTTATTGCTATTTTTCGACCTTGATAAGAAGTTCACGAATCGTACGCCTAGGCCTATTAAAATTAACAGGGTTGTCAAATATTTTACGTCTTGAAATATCATTGGGCAGTATATTTTCCTACAATATTTACAATTTTGTAAAGAACGAAGTTATAGGCCTAGTGTAAAAAATATAAAGTAGGGGTAGGTACTAATTCTAGAGATCTAAATAAATTACAGCTGCAAATTTTAATAATAGCAAAATTGGGTGGAAGTATGTAGGGCCTACATGACGTAATTCGGTAAATAATTATGCCTATATCAAACGATAAATCCGGCAAACTCTTATCACTTTGACCGAGGAGAGGTCAACATCGCATAAGTCTAGGCCTACCATTGCCTATCCCCTAGGCCTAGGTCCACTATCGTGCCGTGGGGGGTCTACTGTAGACCAGCTACTAGTGCAGTTCACGCTACGAGGAACGACGGTTTGGAAATGGTTGTAGGTGTGCAAATGATATTCAAAGCGGGTCAAATATCGACGAGGTCATGTTATGTATTGAGAATACTGAGAGATCGTAATCTGAAAACAGCTTCAAGATGGGAGAGTGTGCGATTAATAGCTACATCAACATGCAACACAAATGCAGCACAAAATTTAGGTAAGGCCCTACGTCTAAATTATGTTTTTAACACATGTTTACATATTAAACGATTATATCGGATGTATCATAAATCAATATCAACTACATAGCGATATAATATTATATATAGGCATGCATATTTTTATTTACAGAACGCAAATACACAGACAAGCACGAGTGGATTACTTTGGATGGTAAAATTGGAACAGTTGGCATTACCCACTACGCACAGGTCAGCTGATAAAGATGTGACCCAGTACAGTTCACCCGTTTCTTTCTAGTTTAGCCATTCAAGATAGTTTTTATTGGAATGATTTATATTGAATAGTACAGTGATGCAAAGACTTAAATTAAATTGTTTATGGGACTTTGGCCCAGGCCTACATTTGCTTCACACTAACTTCACATATTTGGTTGTCTACCAACTGTAAAAATGTGTAACGCGCTTATGGCAGTGGCGGTATATTTAAACATTAATATGAATGGTAAAACGCAACTTTCTTATTTACAAACAAATATTAATTGCTAAAGTAGAACCTTATTTTATTTATACATTCAAAGGTACTTTAAATACCTACTTTAACAAAAGGCCCATCAAACTCCCGAGTCAGGTCATTATAACATTGGGGGTTTCCTTTTACGGGAACGTTTAACACAACAGTTCATACTATCGGGGAACGTTTAAAAAAAAATGGACTACTAAAAAGTTGAGGCATTTATTATAAAACCACCGTTCGGTCATTCCAGCTACATTTGAAAACAAGTTTCTAATTTCGGGGAACTATAATTTAAAAAATTCCCGTCTGGGCCTGGGTAAGAATATGACCCAGAGTGACTCTGGTAGTTGTAAGAGGCGACAAAAGGAGACCTGTCTCGGCCTGGGGTAGAATAGGCCCACAGTGACTGCTAGTCATAAGAGGCGATGAAAAGGGACACTGTCCCATTCCCCCCCCCCCCCTCTGTCCCACTGAAAATTTCTCTTCCCACTTGGCCCTGCCCTCCCTTGCTTGACCACCCCCCTTATGACGACCCCGCGATGTAGGCCTAGATGAACCTGATTCGGAAGACGTCATATGACGTAAGCTGTTTAGTACGTCGTTAAATACTGGTCACCAACAATTCAAACAAATAAAAATTCCTTGCATTTTTAAAAAAGTTTATAAAAACCATCATTGCCACTAAAGATTGTCTTTTCACCATTAGATGTCAGCCGCTTCATGTTTGGAATTACGCATATAGGAAAATGAGTCCTCAATTAAGGCTAAGTGACATATTTTTTCCTGTTTGGAATCGTTATCTCGATTGATCAGCGTGTTTTGCGTATCACAATATGCTGGTGAAAACTGCCACCTAAATCATGTCCCATTTTTATTTTTCTGTCAAAGGCATCCATTTTATTTTGGATCTCATACAAGGACCTGATACGCACGCTGTGCTAGTAACAATTAAGCAGAGCAGGTAACGAGAAGGCCATTTCAGTGATTTTCTCGCTGAACGTAAGTTGACATCAATGAATGTGCCATATACCAGCTGAGCTTTGTATTTGAGCTCGGTCCCGCCTAACAAAATAATACATTGCAGTACTCTTACCTCATCCAGTAGTTAGCAGGACAGTGTGGCAATACAACGTGCTACTATATGAAGTGAAGAGTGCGATAATATGTGGGAAATGTGGTGTATGTCTTGTTGGTGTAAATATTAATATACAGCTGTACATACATATACAATTGTGATTAGTGTGTGTACATAAATGGCTCGAACAAGTAGGCCTACTTAGGTCTTTGTTAAATCATGTGACTGCACTATACTACTCTACTATATTGCACTATACTCTTCCTCTATTCTCCACCTGCCTATGGACTGCTACCTTATTGTGGTGGGCAGGTTTGCGTGCTTTGTTGATTCCGAGAGCTATGCCGGCGGAAGCGTATGCTTCTGGTAGGGCCATTCTAGCCGGACTGGTCGAGGAGGAGAAGTCAGACGAAGTGCAGTCCACACCCCAATCCCCTTTCCTCCCCTTTCCCCATGCTCCCTCCTACTTGCCCCTTTCCTCCAAACAGACCCATATTTCATCTTCATATATCACCCACTCATTGTCTCGATTAGCCTCGTTGCAAAAATATGAGACGTTAAGCCCAAATATCAATCAATCTATTCTCCACACTGTCTTTGATCTGATTCATCCACTTGTCTCTCGGTCTGCCCACTTTCTTCTTATGCCCCTCTTCTTGTTGTTGTTCAAACTCTCTTCTTGGAATCCTAGTCAGGTCCATCCTTTTTATGTCCAAACCAACAAAGACGTTCTCTCTCCAATCTTACTTTCACGCTTGCAACACCTAATCTTTCTCTGATCATCTTTGTCTCACCCAGTGTGCTTCTCAGGAACTTCATTTCTGCTGCCACTATTCGATTTTCTGCTTTTAATCCCATGGTCCATGTAACTGTGGCATATGTCAGTATTGGTAGAAAGTATAGTTTATATATTAGGAGTTTGCATTGCCTTGGGATTTCATCTTTCCAATTAGTAGCTTCCCGACAGACTGGTAGAAGCTTTCTGCCAATGTGGTTCTTCTTAAAACTTCTGCATCTATTGTTGCAATTTTAGATATCATACTTCGTAGATAATTAAAAGATTCTTTTGTGGTCAACTCTTTACTACACTACACACTATACTAATACTATTAATTAAATATTAATACATTACTAATGTTTTAATGCATTTCCTTATTTCAGGATGCATTGGGTGATGTAGTTTATGCACAACTGCCGGATGTTGGTACCAGTGTTACACAGAATGGTATGTCTTTTACTTCTTAAAGCACCCTATGGAGTATAAACACAAATATTTAGACAATAGGACACATCCATTTTGGTAGGAATAGGAAACTATTTTTAACACTTCTTCTTCTCCTCATATTCCCACACTTGGCCTAAATGTCCATCATGCATTATCATGTAGGCATAATCCACTGTTTTATACGTTTATGTTTTCATTTTCCAGACGAGTGTGGAGCACTAGAAAGTGTCAAAGCCGCCAGTGAGCTTTATTGCCCCATATCAGGAAATGTCACGGAAAAAAATGCATCCGTTGAGGAAACGCCAGCACTCATTAACCAATCGTGTTATGAGAAAGGTAAATCCACTACAACAACCTTGGTCCTGGATGATTTGTAGCCAAGTGGGACAACAATATCCATAACTAGAACCAGGGTAGCAATATGAAGGCCTAGGCATATAGTCAGATATAAAATTGTTTAATATGTTCCAGATAGCAGACTTTTTTTAAAATTTATTTTTGATAGTAGGCCTAGGCCTACTTGTTTTAGAATCTTTTCACAATAATTACTAGGATTTTTTTGTATGTTGAGTGTTGACTGATGTTATCATCGCAAACTGTCCATTTCTTTTTAGAATCGGTCGGCACTTGGTAGTCAACAATTGTGTTGTATTCTCAAACCCAGTGGTGTAACTATGGAGGGGAAGTGAGGGGGGCAAGAGGGGTCGTGCTTTCACTTCCCGAGTTGGATCAAGAGGGGGGGGGGGGGGGGGGGGGGGAGGGGGAATGTATAAATAAACTTTCTTTCTTATAAAGCTGTGCATCCACATAGCACTACATAATTGGCGTTTACAAAAGTGGACAAAGCGAGCAACAAATAAATGGATTTATGAGGGTACAATTTAGCCGTGTCTGCACAAACTCACCTCCATGACTAGTGCTTATATTGGTTTTAAAACTCCCCCCCCCCCCAACACAAAAAAGATTTAGTTGTGCCACTGGCTAAAACCCCCTTTATTTGATATTGTAATATTGTAGTGAATGGCTGTGGCATAATAAATAAATTTATTTATTAATTAGTTAGTAGTGGATCTACTAATTCACCATCACTTTACAAGTTATTTTGTTTTTTGTTCTAGGTTGGCTATTTAAAGTAGAGGTCTCTAAACCAGAGGAACTAACGAGTCTCATGAATGAAGCAGATTACGCAAAATTCCTCAAGTCAGATCCCCATTAGTCAGTAGATAAACAAGAGCAACTATCTAGTGACATTCCTTAAGAAGACACAAGTCTGGTACACAGTCTCTCAATAATACTCATGAATGATTAATGACTATGGGTTAGCTACTTGTGAAACATAAATTAATGCTTTTAAAAGTAAAATGCATTTTCATAACATGTACTGTATAAATGAACCTAAGTGTAGTTTACTTAATGTAACCCAACAACTAATGTAAAAATCGTGTTCCATTATACGAGTTGATGAAGTTTATGCTTTGTTTAATTTTGATTTACCATTCATCATTTTTCCTACATACACATACACTAGGTATGTTGGTATGTTACAGTGTTGGAAAGTAGTGCGCTAAATGTAGCGTGCTACTTAAAAAAAGTGGAAGCATTGTGAGTAGCATGCTACATTTTTTAAGTAGCGTCAGCGGAATATTTTCCTTCCCTGGCTCAATTTTTTTCAATACGTGACTAAACACAACACACCCACCCCAACTTGGCATGGTCGTAAATATCTTCGAGGGTCAGTGGTGATGAGTATTGAGTAACTCGGACGGCCAGCTACGGTCGGGCGGATGGTCCCGAGATTCAAAGTTTACTAGTATTTATTTTACAAGTCTGTTTACCTTCTAGATTAATTAGTTAATATTTACAGATATAATTATTATAAGGCACATGCCTTCTGCTTTTGTATACTAGGTTAATCTATCTATACAATCTCCAATTAAAAATTACTATAATGAGCATAAACTTTGTTGCATACAATTATTTTTAGAATAGTGTGATACTCCCAGAAACTTGAAACCATGATATTTATTTTGTTTGTAGTTTTGCGTAATACTAATGTGTCATACGAAAAGTAGCGCAAAAAGTAGGACACTACTTTTTTAAGTAGCGTGAACGGTAGCGCGCTACTTTTTAAGCGGAAGTAGCGGTAGCGTTAGCATGCTACTTTAAACCAGTAGCGTTTACAACACTGGTAAGTTATATAATGTTATATGGACTCATACCTAAGCTGATAGTGGGCTGACATTCTTCATGTGTAGCAAAGATTGGACCCCATTTTGTCTGCACTTGCCCACAGTGAAACTTCAGACTGTTGCATTATGATGGCTGTTTTTTTTTGGGGGGGGGGGGGGGGAATAATACATATCCAGTAACATTGTAACACATACCACAATCAATCATAGGCAATAAATGTATTAAATTAGGCCTAAATCAACATTTAGATGTGATTTGAATTTTACCTCAAGGCTGGACCAACTTTAGTAACTTTCTGCACATACTATATTATGTACCGGTACTGTAAAGTTGTGTTGACGTATCATCATCTGTTGTCGTCATAAGTGTTCAAGTTCTCACAGTCACAAGGGATGGTCGCTCCACGCGGCCTGATTCAACGGAATTCGGTGTGGCATTTCCTGGCACCTGCTTGTTATTCTCCTCATGCATTGTGTGGACTAGTCAAACAATCGAATCATCAAAATGAAGTTATATGTAGTGGAATACACCAGGTTTAAAAAAACGTTTACTAAACACATGTCATTCACAAGAACAATTTATTTTCAATAATATAACAATCTGATGTTTGTTCCTAAAAAATGTTAAATTCTGCTAGATAGATTAGTAGCCTACACACAAGATGTCAACAATTTGGTGTATAAGCATTTGATATTGGTACAAAGTTCTGCCACTTTAGACCTCTTGATAGGGGTTTTGGACCTGAACTTATTCCCGTTTTCTGGGCCACTGTCAAACTTTTGAGGTTAATGGCTGTTCACTGGGGAAGAGAGAGACGAGGGAGGGTTAAGGTTACATTTTCACGAGCACAACGAGTTATTGAAGGTGTGATTTTACAAATTAAAGCTCAATTTTTAACACACAACATGAAAATATTCTTTTCTTGTGAATAAATCAGCCAAATTGAATAAGGATCGGTATTATGTGCTTCGGATAAATATTTAGTATGCTACAGTACTAACTTGTTTTCACCATAGCAAGCAGACTTTCCATTGGTTGTTGCCATGACAAAAAGTAAAAAACAAGTTACAGTGAAACTTCTTTATAAAGAACGTCTTTATAACAAAATGATCTATATAACAAACTGTTTTTGAGGTCCCAAAGGGTTCTTACTTCTTATGCATGTAAAGGTAACCTCTTTATAAAGAAATGTTCTTTATAACAAAATAATAATCGAGCCCCCAAGAGTTCGTTATAAAGAAGTTTTACTGTAGTAGCTTAGCCTTCTAAACATTTATCTTAAGTTCATAATACCAGGTCAAGTTATCCTTTTTTTGCAGGTCAGCTGCTGTACATTGTACATACAAAACAAATTACAATTATTTTATAAGTAAAATATTGCTGAATGCCTGAATGTACTCATTTTCCGACGCTGTAGCGATACCCTTGATGGTTGGCATCTGGCATGCTTCACACAAATCCATAGTTTGCTTTGCAGTACACTAGAAGACACAAAATCAAAGAGTTAGCTGTGGTCTCACAATCTCATAATTTCACTTTCAGTAACTTAACTTACAATATTGATTTATAGATTGGATTGGATGCCCACTGTAAAATAAGTTAACCAACTATTATGTCAATCTTCGACAAATTGCCCTAAACCTAACTCGCTAATGCAAATTCCCACTCGTTGTTGAATTTTTTTTTGGGGGGGGGGGGGGGGGGGGAAGTAGTACTAATGTGATTTTTTATTTTTAGGTTGAGGAGAAATTATACCTAGATAGTATGATACTAAAAGTGCCCTGTCAATTATGCATAGGCCTAGAACCTAATTCACGAAACTCATGATAAGTTGCTATGCGAGGCGCATATTGAAAGTCTGGAATATGTATGTAGACAAATTTGGTAAAAATAGCAAATTCAGTAAACAAATAAGAGTAAATAGTGTGAAGATGGGTCGGTACGTCTTCAGTGGCCGAGAGACCAAGGCCGAAAAGTTTTGGCATTTGTCTTGTTTCAGGTGAGCTGAAGACGCCGTTTCTCCTGTCCCCAAACGCAACTAAGTTCCGCAACGTTGATTATTAAACAGTTAGGTAGCTAATTTCTGGCAACCAACTTCTTATACCACCACAAATTACTGCTACATACCACTAAGTGATTATATTAGAGCTTTGTTACTGCCTACAAGACCATTATTAACCATTATTTTGACGAACGTACCTATAAATTCGGATACGGGGTCGTTGTCGCCATCGCCTCTTAATGTTCCGGTGATTTCCTCATTCTCAACCATAGGTAGAAATAACTGTACAAATTCAGCTGTGTATACAGGGGCAATTGCTTCCAATACCTAAAGATATAAGAAAGTCAAATGTTAGAGCTGTGGATTGCATACCCTAAACCCTAGGTAAGTACAAAAACAGATCAATTATACATTACTGTTCACAGTTTTGTATTGAAGTACAGATGAGGGAAAGATACAGTAATAATGTGTCAGAATGTGCTTTATATTCTGGTGACAAAGTAGTGAGGCAAGCCACCAGGCAAATGATACCTGGACTTTGTACTTGATCAACCGCTATACTAAATGGCAAATGCTAATCATTAGAAATGCCTGCCAAACATTACACTATCAAATCTGTGCTGAACTGACTATAGTCCACTCATGACGCATGATTTACAACTACAATATTGCTATAATAAATTAATGTCAGTAGGGTACCTACTACCTACTATATAATACTGAAACTTGCAAGGTTAAATTTTATCTTTGGGTATATGAAATAGATACGAGTGGTTCGCCATGTAGCCTGAGACGTACTTATTATTTGTACATAAACTTTGATCTAGATTTTGTGTACCACTTGTATTATTGACTGGCTCCATACATATTTTTCTACCAACCTCGGTAACAAAGTAGCGAATAAGAGAAATATCTGTATCTCCTCGTTGCCAACATTGTTTGATGTATTTCACTACAGGCATCACATGACCACGACTTAGAAGGTAAACCATTCTATCCAGCAACATCTTACGTATCTCCAACTGAAAAAAAATTAGAAGTAAGAATTACACATACAAGTGCAAACTACCTGTAGTTGTTGTAAGACAAGTTATTAAATAGCACATACCTGTACAAGAATTTCCAATTCATCTTGCTTGGATTCAAACAGTCGAATGAGCAGTTGTAGAATTTTTGAATGGAGTAGTGAATGGTTAGCAACAACTTCATCTAGTAATGCTAGGTGGGTGGGTGTGTGCTCGGTACATAGTTTGAAATAGCTAGGCTCGGTTACAGTGTTTTCCACCCAGTGCACCACACCCATGGATACCACCGGAAACCTATGGAAAATAGAATTAACATACTATACACTGAAACCTCTCTATTGTCTTTCTAGTATATTCGTCCCAGACCCACCCACACTGATTGCCAAAACACTTAACAGTAACACTTAACTTAACCTTAAAATTATTACTACATACTGTCTTTCATTTTTTTATACTTGGCTGAACTAAAAATATTGTACTATAAAGATGTTATAATATAAATAATGTTGAAAAAATGTTAAGAAATTAGTATAATAATATGGCAGTAGCCAGTAGATAATCACAAGACAAATGCATGAGTAAAACATTTATTCCTACTGTGTACACATCACATAGAAGAAGTTGAAATACAAAGTAAAATTAGTACAAATTGAAATACAAGTACAGTACTATATACACAAAACCAGCCAGGAGAGCACTATATTCATCTAGTGATGATGATTGCTACAATACATACAACAACATCCTTCTGGGTCTCTACCTGGTTTCAGTTATAGGGCTGCATAATCATACACACAACATTCATGATACATATAACCAAAACCAAGCATGTCCCAGAGTCATGCTGGAACAGATAGGCTACCGCTACTACATACTACGTAAATAGTACAGTTGCATACTACATAATGGTAATTATCTGTAAAACATAATCGTAGGTACCATGTATTGTAGGGATGGGAAAACGCGTTTAAAATCCTAAATGTTTAACCTCATTTTAAAACGACGTTTAAATGTATATAGGCCTATGCCCCCCACACACACATTTTTTATTTTATTTTTATTTGCTAATGCTATAGTATGCGTTCTCCTGCAGTGAGTGAGTCGGGACTGGTGCGGGCTATACAGAGGGAGGGGGCTCTCAATAGCTGTATAGCTTCAACTGGTTGAAATTAGACCTTCAAAGAGGGTAGGCCTATACTGCACATAGTGACTGATGACAGTGATGACAGTGACAAATAAAACACTCAGCCCTCTTTATTTATCTCCGCTCTCACAAAGCCATGGCATATTTTCGAAACAGCATATTTTCGAACTCAGCCTCTGCCCAATGTTAATAATAGGCCCTACACAAGAACAAGAAATATGGATAGGCCTACAAACTCAACAAGGGAATAGTGAATGCTAGAACTTACTTGATGCCACTGTAGAGTGTGCCAAGTTCAGCTATGAGCTCTGCTGAACTGTTGCTTAAGCAGCAAATGTTGTGAACTCTCTGGATTGCATTCTGTGTTGTTTGAAGGTCGTCTTTGAAACGCTGCGGGCCTTTTTCGTGCACACTCGCTGCGTAAGCCAAGAGGTAAACATACTTGTGTTTGTGCTCTGGGTTTAATTTGACACCAGGTTTGAACAGCGAATCAATCAACATTTCTGTCGGAAAACAACATGTACAATTTATTATTCGACATTAAAATCATACAAGAGGGCGCTGGCATCACGACTCCATTTGCTAGTTCTTGTTTCTACCGCATGTGTAATACAACTCAACATTAAAATCGTACACAGAGGGCATTTCTACCACATGAGTGTGTTTTGCAACTTTTAACCTCGAATAGGCAAGACCAGGGTTGCTGTTTTTGCGGAATTTATCCTCTTTTGCGGATTTTTAGGGTGCCTCGCGGACATGAGGATTAACGGCCAAATTGGCGGATTTTCTACCATTATTGTAAAAACCGTGAAATTTACTATAATTTGAAAATTCCGCCAGAAAGAACGATTTAATACCCAACGTAAAAAGTAAAGTTGGACAATCTACACTTGAACCCGCAGCATAGACACGATGTCTCAAAACACGTGTGAAATATCGAGATTTCAACTGTGTTTTTGTAAGTTGTCTTGCTATACTAGCAAGCAGAGGGTGGAGCTTGTGTGGGAGACAGCCAATGCGGTACCTAAAGCGTTGTGATTGGTCTAGTAGTAAGTAGCGTCCTCTATCGTCAACTTTGCAGAACGTGTGTGTTCTTGTAGTGTACGATAGAGCGCGTTGCCCGTGCCTCATTGGTAGAGGTGTTTGTAAATGGTGTTATGTTTTCTTAAATTTCGTTTATAGATTTAATAATTTCGATGTTATGGCGGTGTTATGCTTTTTGGGAGATTTTCTACAGTAAATTTCACCAGAAACATGTTTGAATTAAAAAGGAATTTTAATGTAATTTATTTTATTTGAATTGTATGTACAAACTAGTACTAGTTAATACAAAGTGTATTAACATTACCATTACCTCTGTTTGTCTAGTGTGTCTTTACGGTCGAATTAAAGGCGGCAGTCACAACACATAAGAATCTTCTTGTCCGTCACGTAAAATCCCTCAGAATATTACTCGTTTACTCTGCTTGACGCCGAATTTTAGCAAAAACAAATCGTTGATCTTCTTAGCGAAATCATCATTATAATGAAAAAATATTAGGTCCCCACGATTGTGTTGCAATGACGTTTAACTGTAATAATTAATTTAATTTTTTTTTGAAATTTTCATAATAAATTAAAAACAATCGAGATTTCGTGTTATTTCGCTCTTTAATACAAATTTCGATGTTATGACTGAAAATTGACGGATTTCGCGAATTTTCGCGGTGAAATTTTGATGTTTTTAAGGTGCCTATCAACAGATATATACACTTTGTTTATCTCCCCCTTCTTTATCAACACTTTTCGCGATTTCGCGGCCCGCGAAAAACAAACACCTCTACTCATTGGTACCCTAACAAGGAGCCCGTGACGTGACGACTGACTTTTTATATGAGTCTATGCTGTTATTTGCCTGGCTTCTTGTTTATATATACAGACAAATTAATTTATTATTTATTTATTTATATATAAATTATAATGGAGAGGTAAATTCTTAAAGATCATCCGGCATAATGCATATAACCTAAAAATAAACATAACCTAAATTTTTTTTTATGCTTTCACACTTTATAATATGCTCAGCAGAATAAATGTGTTTTGGAGGATTTTTGAGGATTTTTTTGGTATCTTCAGAGGATTTAAAAAATTACTTGGTGGCAACCCTGGGCAAGACCATGCCCACAACCTGCTCAAGTGCAATTTATTGAGAACTGCTTCTTTATCCAGGATCAATTTTCAAAAATAATATGGCACTAGGCCATCAGCTGTATCCATAATTGGTCTAATAATTGGTTCTACTTCCCACGCGGCCGCTGCTATGTTTCAGGTGAGCTCTTGGTATCCTTTCTCCTTTTTCCAAACACAATTAACTATCGTATTCAGTCACTAAAATGATTTTAATGGAGGACAATACAACTAGGGCCTACAGTAGTAGGCCTACTATACAATTCAAGGAAAGCACTCAAAGCAGAAATAAAAACATAGAACCACCACCATAGAAAGAGAGAACATTCAACATAAAAATGTAGGCTATATATTTACTTTATAACAAGTTTTAAAGTTTATAACTTTTATTTTTTTACCCGTTTCTTAGATTGTAATGTTAAGACAGCAGACAACCCCGATATCCGGAAAATACCAGTATGTCAAAATTCAGTCTATTCGGGAGAATTTCGTATGGTTGGCAAAGTTTTGTAACCTTAGGATCGAACATTTAATTTAAACCTTGATGAAACCATTAGATAGCATTACATACCCAAGAACTGCGGTGTGCGTATCAGCTCGGTCGGGGGAGGGTCGAGGGCATTGTAGTTACGGAAGAGAACAGTTATGTCGGCTGGATTGAGTGCGTTGCGAGACAGCATGGACGTGAGAGCTTGGCACGCCTGGGGATAGCCGGCAGCACCATTCAGAGCCATCGTAATCGGTGTCACATCATGCCCACTGCAAGAACACATTAACACCTTGGACTAAATGCTCGTGTTTGTGGACAGATTGCGAGTACTAGTCAACATTGCATATGGATGACCGCACAAAAATATGCTAATTATTCCATTCTAGTTGGTTACATGTGTTAATAGCACAGGACCAGTTGAGGAGGTTACGACATCACACGCAGACAAACAACATGTTGCTAGGCAACTCCATTGTTGTATCTTTCTTTGATTGGTGCACATTCAATGTTTCTCCGAAACAAAACACGGCAACATGGCTATTTTTGGAATTGGGTCCTGTGCTATAGTCTAGCTCCGTAATTTTACGTTTTGACCTGGACATAAATAATCTAACGGTGATTTTGGCACATAGGTAGAATTCGTCTTGACTTGACATGTTACATGTTTAGAAAGTTCCCAAAAGTTTGCACGCTTGTATCTTCCAATATAGTACAAAAAGAGCCTAAGTCACACTTTGCATAAGATGCACATAAAACCTGATAAATAGAGCTGCAATTGTCAATCTTACGTTAAAATAATCCTCAAAATACATATAAGGTACCATTCACAAAATACCTAGCAATAAATTTTAGTCACTAATTGGTAGGCCTATATCGATATCATTGGTTCTAACTCACTATTCAACAAAATGGCCTGTATACAAGGGATACAGCGTGGTTCACGAAAACATGTCAAAAGACAATTATGGTACGCCTAAACACTCTTTTGTAGCCTATTATAAACATATGGAGGTATCTATTTAGGTACTTCTTACTTTTTCTGTGCACATTTAGTGATTTCCTGGGATAGCCTTTTTATACTTGACCCTCCTTTCGGTTCTTTGGAAAGTACTTTCAGCAGTATTTGACTATATACATATGTGTGTTGTCCATGACACACCATTTTCTGGAAAAAAACATAATGCATTTTCATTTAACCCATCTAGCTAGTTCAGGATGGTTCAGGATTCGAGGTAACTTCTAAAAACTCACAGCACACTCCTGTACACTTTTTGGCCAATCGTCCGAGCCTTCCAAAAAACCAGAGATTGTAGTCTTGAGAACTCTTGAAAAAACTTCGATCTGTTGAGCTGCAGTTGAAATACTCGTAATTTCTCCTTGGAAGCCTGCATCCGATATCAACTGAAAGTGCAGTGAAAGCAATTGATGTTAAAATGTGAACTTGTTTGTGGTAGTCTTCACATTAGTATCACACAGCACAATAATATGCTATTTGCACAAATTCTACAAATCGTTGATGTAAGCAAGGTGCATGTTTACGCCCATTTACACCACGTGTGACATCATGGTCAATCAGAGCGCAGTCTTGGTTGATTGCAGAAAATTGTAAAAGAACGTTTGTTTCTTCATTAGGACTAATCCTTTGTTCTGTAGTATAAAACAATTTGCTTATGATAAATCATGGCCACGATAATTCGGACAAGCAATGGGGGTAGGCCTATAGGCCCTACTTGCAATGTTAGTGCATAATCTCAGCATGTGAGTTGCACACCTAAGGAGTTTATACATCATGCACAGAGTAGGTCTACGTCACCTTGTAGTTTGCATTCCGAGTGACAAATAATAATAGAATGAAAGAACGATTAGAAAACTGTTTGTTTACTTTCTTCACTGAATTAGGTACATATTACCATTTACCAGGGTATGGTACCATGGCCTACCAGGACCTACAGTACAACACACTACGGTATACAGTAATCACATATTGTGAAATTGGAATTAAGCCTACCTATCTTCTTTATGTTCCAGTTGCCTCCCAAGATTTGTAAAATTTTACATAGGCTATATGAAAGCAGCTATTCAATTTCAGAGACTCAAAACTAGGATTTAACTAATTAACTATTATATGGTTACATTTTATGATTAATTGTTATTAAATCATACAAATACAATACAATAAAGTATAAACATGCCTTTATTGTGAAGTTCAACATGAGACAGTCAGGGTATTCTTCTGCAAGGCGATAGATGAGTGACCGCCACGTGGGATGTTCAATCATTTCAGTCAGCCAGGCTGGAGTCTATTGAAAGAGAAACATGTACGTATAGGCCTATTGTATTGCAGTAGGCTACAGTATTCAACACTAAATGTGTCAAGAGATAGCACCACTGCTGCACAACATGGCTGACAGTTAGAGGGTAACAAACTGACAGGAGAGCATGGATCCGCCTAAACATGTTATTGCGCAAAGTCAGTTTTTAACTTTATTCTGAAATATACATATATTTGAAAGCAAATAGAGCCCAAAGGAACCTCAATGAAAGAGAGGCAGTGTTAATTGGTGGCCTTTTAATTGCATGTGGTTAATTAACATTATGAAAAGCCATCTTGGCACAAGAAAGAAAAAAAAGATCAGAACATGAACTTTGGACCTTCGGATACTTGGTGTGTCCCCTGATCCAAAATCCCCATAATATCAAACGCATCTTGGATACAAAACGCAACCAGCAAATATCCAGCAAAACTGGATATACACTGACGCAACAATATCGCTTATGTTTCTTTGGAATCGTTGCCATTCTCATATAAACACTGACAAATGACACTGACAAATGACATCCAGCGGCTCTGTTGCCCTCTAGCTATTACTTCACGATTTCGCCGCCAGAGATCATATCTGCAACATTTAGTGCCGAATTTATTTAAATTACTATCTGACATATTCTCAAACTGATGCGAGAGTTTTTTCAACTAAATTACATTATTTTCCTCAAGGGTTCCGTTGGTTCACAAATTGGACTACAGTATTTAGAGTGTGTATGGATGGGATAGTGTAGGCCTACACGTGTTAACGTTTGAATTAGGGTTGCCGTTTGATAATTGATACATCGATCGATACGATTATTCGCCGAAACGATCAGTAATCAATTCAGTCTTCCCGAATCGATTATCAATAAATCAATAATCGATTGATAATCGAATGGTTTGACTGGCCGCCCGCCGACAGACTAGCATCTTGTGGCATACAGCACAATACGAATAAATATTAGGTACCCTATAGATTTTCCCCTGAAAATGTAGTACATACGTATGTGCATGATACAAGGAACTAAACAATATACTCTCAAATGGTCCGCAATTTCTGCAAGAAATAACGTTAATTTTGATTCGATTATCGATGTTGAAATTCATATCGAACGACAACCCTAGTTTTAATTTTAACATGTGTGCGCGTTTACTTTTCTCTAAATAATAAAATAATAAACACATTGACCTGTGCACGCCGCCCACACAGGGCTATTGTGTGCTATCGGCCACAGTGTACAATCTTAGCTGACCGACGGCGCGCCACTGAACCAACATCGCATACGAAATGCATTTAACAGTGCACACCCTAATTCACGTGAAAAATCTATTGGGTAAGCACTAAGCAGGCACGAACGTGTACATGCCTTTCACAGAGAGAGGTTCCACATTTACTAAAATACACGTTTTTGCCAATCCCCAAGTGTATGTGATTATTTTTTAAATCTCAGTGAAATATTGGGAAAGATTCATTCAGTCACGGTTTTACCATTATTAAAGTCGTGAGCAAAATGCAGGAAGTAAAGCTGAGCTAGTTGATGCCACAAATTTGATACCTAATTGATAGCCCTAAGAGTTGATTAACAATTGAGAACACCAATTCTAAATGATAATTTTGTGTGAAGTTCTTTTAATTTTTCTGAATTTGAAATGCACGAGTAGAACCACATGGCACATGGTGATACGTCAACGGGTCCCTGTAACTGCCGCCCAGCCTGTGCAGGTATGCTCCCAACTTTTCATTCCAATAATTCCATAATTAAAATTATATTTATATGATTGCTTAAAATATAAAATGTATTTTTGCTTTAACTGAGAGTACTGTCTACTACTCACTAGTCACTACCCTCCCCCCTCCAAATAAGGGCTCAAATATTATTGAGTACTTTTTATATTATTCCTTAGGTACCAGTATGTCAAGAAATTGTATAAGATACATACCTCTCCCTCTTCTGTGAAAATAGTATCTGCCTTTTTAGGATCAAATGTTTTCAGTATCATGTCCTTGAGGTGGTTTTCTACCATAGCCTGAACGCTGCCAACATCGACGTCTGAAATTGTGGAACAATTAACCATAATGGTCAGTGTTTAAAGCCAGCATAAGGGAATACAACAAACTACCAAGGGACTTAAAAGGAATCAGTAATGTAAATAAGTTTAAAGGGGAGTGTAGAAATTGGATGGTGTAAAATAGAATTTTAGATTGAAATGAAAATACTGTATTGTAACTGATGACTATAAAATTTAGCAAAAGGATTGTGCTGACTTTACGATAATATGATTAGAGTGTATAAAATAACAATTGGGAAGATCTGATGGAAGCAAAACACTGAGTTTAGCTTTAGACCAATCATATACTCACCTCCTAAAATAAGCCATTCAGCTAGTAAGTTGGCCATCTGAGCAACAGCACTGTAGTTCTGTGACAGCAACTCAATAACCTGTTCCGGATTTCCTCCTGCTTGAAAATATCTGAAGACAAAACAAAAGTGAGTAATTGAAAGTGTTCAGCTATATCAGGTTGTATTTATATTGTAGTACCGGTACGATTCCTCCTGCTTGAAAATATCTGAAGACAAAACAAAAGTGAGTAATTGAAAGTGTTCAGCTATATCAGGTTGTATTTATATTGTAGTACCGGTACGATTCCTACTGCTTGAAAATATCTGAAGACAAAACAAACGTGAGTAGTGTTCAGCTATACCCTTAGACCAGTAATATAGGTAGACGGAGTATGACGTCAACGCGAGTGATACCATCATTGAATTGAGGCAAACCACGTGATGTGGGGACACAGCCTTCTCGACGGGTCAATCCGCGATAGACTGATTGTTGCGCGGGGTACATTTCAATGTTAAATATTTTGGCATGGAAAACGCGAGAAGTTCGCAGGTTTGCCGCTAGATGATGTTAAGTGTGCGGCAAATACGTTTGACATTTGACAAAGGATGTATTATTATTTGTATTTCCTCAGAAATGATTAGTGAAGGTACCGTACTGTTAATCTAAGTTAACATATTTTTAATTTGCCCTAATTGAAAATGATAATTTTTCTTTACACAACGATGTAGGCTACTGTTTGTACTGTTCATATGCAGACGCTTTAAATTGCCGCGCATCCTGTCCCCACATCACGTGGTCTGCCTCGATTCAGTGTTGATTTCACTCGCGGCCGGTCGCTAGCATCGGCTTGCTCCATCTACCTATATTACTGGTCTAAGGCTATATCAGGTTGTAATTGTAGTGCGGTACTTTAGTTATATAGTAGTGGCTGTAGTGTGCATACCCAGTGGTAGTTGTGGGTTTGAAAGAATTATTTGCAACAAACAAGCCCATTAGGCCTACAAAAGATTCACGCTACACCACAAGTTGATATATGCATGAGTGTTTTAACTTTTAATTTAATGAAGTTCTTTATCGTATCATCATAGAGTAGGCCTACTATCTTGTTTGCCAAAACATTGTTGACCTTTAATAATTACGTAAATTATATTAATTATATTATTAATTATGATTAAATTAATTATATTACGAGGTGGGCTTTCAGGTGGTCTCCTTTCTCCTAACACAACTAATTAAAAGAAATTAGTTACCCTACCTTAATTTACCATTACTTAAATAGAAAATACTAGTAAATAGGCTTACTAGTAGGCCTATCTACAGGATCCATATTTTCAAATTAATGCTAGGGCTGTGAAATTTCGTGAAAATGCCTCCCCGGGTACCCCCCCAATTTGGAGGGGGGGGGGGGGGATTTAAAATATTCATTGTAGACATATTGCTTAGCTTAATTCTTAATTTTATTTCAAAGTCTGTATTACACGGGGCAGATATTTTCATCCATCTTCTTGAATTCAAGGACAAAAGCACATCAAGCACGACTCACAGAACGAGCGTGACACTACTGCTGACCACGGGACGGTACAGTAGTAAGGATGCAATTTGAGATGTACAGACAGCCAAACAAGTACCCGATGGCTCGGATAATTACCCGGGTTTTTATCAACGGGCGGTTACTCAATGACAGGACTAATTAATTTGCTTCCCCCCAAGTTGAGTACATGACCTTTGTCACTGACTAGCTTGTTGTTGACACCCCCTACTGCCATTGTTCAATTTGAATTTTAACCTTTTAAGTTGAGTAAAAATTCCTGGTTCCATGATGTAATCTGGTGTGCTAAACTTCTCCAGGCATTCCCGCAACACTTCTTGTGGGTTCTCGATGGGTTCCTCTCCAGTTTCAGACTGAAAAAAGAAAATACAACTATGTAGGCCTACTACTTTGTATTTACAAGAAGATATATATAATATATATATATTTGATTTCTTAGATTTTAATGGTTGCAAAATGTATAGTAAATACAAACAGCTTGCTAGAGCTAGTGATGTTTTGCTGTAGCAGTGATTTTGATTTTTTATGCAAGTGTTTTTGGTTGTTGTGGTTTTTTTATTTGTTTTTGTATGTCTTGAAAAGGAAGACTCTACAGTCGTCGAAATGTAGACAATTATTTTTATGAAAATAAACGTTGGATTGGTTTTACCGTAAAAATGTGTTCGTACTATATATATATATATATATATATATATTGGACTGTGATGCTCGGTAATCTACATATACTGTATGAAGAAATACAGAAATTAAAAACCAACCCTGACTGGGAATCGAACCCAGGGGTCTCCCACTTGCCCGGTGCGCGCCTTGACCCCTAGACCACCGAGACTGGCAATTTAATATCTGGATATTGTGCATTAACATCTATGTGGCGGTGGATATTAAATTACCAGTCCCGGTGGTCTAGGGGTCAAGGCGCCCACCGGGCAAGTGGGAGACCCCTGGGTTCGATTCCTAGTCGGGGTTGGTTTTTAATTTCTGGTTTTCTTCAAAAACCTGAAACTTCACATGTTTGTGGCTAGGTAGAGCTAGAACAGATCGGTAAAACGGACTGTATTACCGACTACCACATAAAAATACATCAAAAGACAAGCTATTAATGCTACAGGGCGATCTTCCAAAGAAGGTGTGACCGCCAGAGCGCTCCCCGGTCGGAGAAAGGTATTGTCGCTGACACTGACAGCTGCCCACCAAGCCTTTCTAGCATAGATTCTTGAATTGTAATCATCGTGGGGTACATTTTGTGGTTCACTTCATGTAACAATAAATGGGTGAAGGGTAAATTAGGACTCGGATGGAATGCTTTAATTATCATACTGAAGGAATTTATCATACTGAAGGAATAAATATTCCTTCAGTATGATAATAAAAATAATAATAATAGTCAATAGAATAATAACAAAAATAAAATAAATAGGCCTAATAGTATTTACATCCATATTTAGGGTAGGCCTACATATGACAATGCTACTGTTGTGTTAAGACCAGTGGCGTAACTAAGGGCCCGCAGTGGCGCGGGGGCCCAGGTCCAAAATGGCATATGTGGGGGCCCATATCGCCGGCCGACTGGCCGACCTGGCGAGCACTTGTTAAGCTAATTGTTTACAATAATAACCATTGCAAACTGAAATGGCACTGTTACTAACCGAATTGTCAGTGTTGCCGATCTGTCGTTTCCTTGTCCGCCTCCTTCACAAACCAATACGTAGAAGCGTCCCTTGAGGAAAACCAAATTCGTTTTATGCTCTTGGACAAACTACAACTGCATGCGTAAATGAAAATCATTTGTGGCTGAGTGGATTGACACGATGCAGATGCTGTCAATAAAGCTTTTAGTTATGTGTGGACTTGAAAAGAAATCGACATGTCAACAGTGTCTTGGTCAGGTGTCTCTCCCCTAAAATAGAGATAAAATCGTCCAGTGTCTAGACATTTGCGGCACGAGACAATACGACGACATCACAGTGAAGAAAGGTTGGCTGTCAATCAGCAGTGCTAATAAGAACCTCTGCTGGGAGGACAAATCCCCAATTACATTTACAGGTGTAGAGTGCAACGTTTTGAGAAAAGTTGGTTCTTATTTGACTTGGGCCGAAATCACATCGGAATGATGATGAATAGCAGTACAAGTGGCACAGCAAAGAGACGAAGAAAAAAGTTGTTGGAGAATGAAGTGAAAAAGTGTACGAGAATCGAGTAATTTTTTAAAACATCATGTGCTTCAAACAGCACAGTTAAAAACACTACTGAAAACATCGACGCGTGTGTAAGTGAACCCTCAATTGAAACAGTTAAAAAAACACCACTGAAAACATCAACGCAAGTGTAAGCGCGCTGAACCCTCAATTGAAACAGTTTAAAAAAACACTACTGAAAACGTCGACGCGTGGGTAAGTGAACGCTCGATTGAAACAGTTAAAACCACTACCTCTACCTCAAGTGATACGCCCGAATATTGTATTCAAGTTCTGTTAAAGAGTGAACATTCAACCGATAGAGGTAACTATTCAGTTGATACATGACACCAACATTAAAAAGTTTATTGTAGAAACCAAGAAAATAAACGTCGAGACTTTAATTGACAGATTTGCTGAACTAAATGCCAGTAGAAAGTTTTAGTCAAAATGCAATGGTAAGTTATTTTTTATTTGGCAGCAGTGGTGGTGGTGGTATGGATTTACCACGAGCATATCTCCGCGCGCGAAAGCTTGCGCGCGCATCCGGGTCTAGTCTATTCGGTTTTTTAGGGGCAGCCGGTAGTGAAGTGCAGCTAGCAGGTGTCAGTTGCTATCGGCAGTGGTCGGGAACACATCTCTCCTGCGCGCTTACGGCAGAGCTATACGGCCAGCCGAGCCAGCAGGCTACGGCAAAACTACGCCAATAGCCGCTACGCCTTCAGCCAATATTCAACTCATGGTTTCAAGATAACCATTACGCGCATTAAACATTGAATCACATAAATACTTTTGTCTAACCTTCCTCTGCACGATGATGTGCACTATATTTGTCAAACATTAATAGTTAATAAAATAATGCCATTAAAGCAGAGCAATGTTAGTGGAAACCTTTCGATGATTTCTACGTTTTTTACGATTGCAATTTGTATGGTTTACAAGAAACCTGTCACAAATATAAAACTATCGTCGTCAAGGTATAACTGTCATCTTTCTTGTGCCGCTTATAATATTGCTCTAGCTTTAATAGTTTCGGAAATAATGCAATGTAAGTGAAGCCATGTTTTGCCGCTACCGTTCACGTGCCGAACGCGAGGAGCACGCGTTTATGCGCTATCACCTGCATTCCAGTCGTCTTGGACTCGCCCGTTTTGGCCAAGGGAGATGTGGTGTTGGTCCATCTATAGTAGTGTTAGTGGTGGGGGAGGGGGGCTGGGGCGGCAACTCCTGCGGGGGGGCCCCGAATCTGAGTTTACGCCACTGGTTAAGACCGTTTAATGATACAACATAGTAGGTTATATTACAAACAGGCTTTAATTCTAACTAATATAATAAACTTACTGTTAATAAAATAACATAAATATAATTTACATAGTACAGAATAAGGGTAGTGTCAGATGGCCTTGATGTGTTCAGTTGATAGAGTGACAGCATGTGTGGGTGTGTTTTGGAGTGGTATTCGCTGTACTATTTATTGATACGTAGTATTCTGTATTGGAGTCTATTTTTGTTACGTGATGTTCTGTTTCGTTTCCACAGTTGCAGCTCCAAGTTTATTTAGTTCAATTTTTGGCTGGACCACTGTAAGCTTTGCTATCAGTTTTTTCATAGGACTGCACACGTCTTGCCGAAGTTAGCACTAGACAGCCATGACACTGTCAAGGCAATACGGTAACTTTCGTCGACGGTGGCGCGATCCCAGCGGCAAAAAATTTGAACAGTGCCCTATTTCATTTCCTGCATGTAGAATGTTTTCATAAACAAAATATATACATTATGTGTTATCAATGCAAACCACAAAGATCAGCAAGTAAAAAAAAATCAACATTGCTATAGGGCCTACTTGAACCCGGGACCAACTGCAAGTGTAGCGTGCTTATTAACGTATAGACCACGGCGGCTGTTGTCCATCATAATGATAATTGTACACTGTTCCATCAACAATCAAAGATATTAGGCCTACCTCAAATAAACAGAATTCAATCGTTTTACCGATTTTTTATATGCTTGGCACTTCCCATATCCAATATAATATTTAATTTACCGGTAGGCCTACACCTAAAATGATTATTATTCATGGATCAAGCCATATTTACGACTAAATATATAAGCTGGGTTTCGCAAATTTTGGTTTCGAGTGCCATGTACGAATCACAGCATATAATGCCGAGTATTCCTGAACACTACTGAGGCTTGGTTGGAAACATGTGTACAAATTTGAGATTTTATAGTTCAATCGATACCTAGAAAGAGAGATTACGTCTGTTTGTCTGTTATTTTTTTATTTATATGGTGTAGGTACTGTAATGTCTATGCTGACTGAATGTATGTATGTACCTAGGCCTACAAATAGCGCAGACTCGCTGGCTAAAGAGATATTATTATTTTAGGGCCTAGCCCTGAGCCTTTCCTAGGATGTGTCTGAATACCATTCTTGATTTCATTCTTGTTCTTATTCTTATTCTTAGCCTTGCTCTTGGTCTTGTTCTTGTTCTCGCTCCAGTTGCACGTATTCGGACGAGAGCCGGACATTACTTGATTTAAGTAGGGTTAGGGTCGTAACACGTCATCAGATCCACATTTTTTTTTTAAATCGACATGTAGGCCTATAGGCCTAACCAAAATGTAAGATCAAATAGTAGGGCCTAGTAGTAGTAGTAGTAGTATCTTTATTATTAGCATAAATGCTATTGGCCTATGCATTTGTATTTAATAATAGTTACACTGTAGTAACTTTTGAAATAACTTTTGAAATACTTAACAATTAACTGGGATATGTTCTGACCCATCGTCCGCCATCTTCCGGAGTAAAATCTAGTGTCGTAGTCAAGCCGCGCGACAGTATTCGGACGTTACTAGATACGTCACGGACTATTGATGACGTAAAATCAAAAATGAGAATAAGAATGAACGTCGTTTTGGTACTATTCGGACACGTCCCTAGACTAGGCCTAGGCCTAGCAGTCAGGTGAAATTGCAGTCAGAAAATTTAGGCTACCTACGCAAGCACAACTAGGGCCTAGGCCTAGATCTAGGGAGCAAATTGACAACTTTCTTGACCTCCCACATCTAGACATTTACCTAAACTAGGTAAGGCGTAGGTCTAGGCCTACCTAGGTCCAGGGTGCGAATGTTTAAAACGAATCGAGCCATGTGCAGTTATCGCTCAAGCCTGACCCAGAGCCTAGACTAGGCCTAGGGCTAGTATCCCTCAGCCTAGTTACCTAGCTTAACTGCCGCATCGACAACCTAGGCCTAATCAGTCTAGTCTAGCCATACACAATGGTCTAGCCTAGGCCTAGTGCCTACTGAACTTAACGCAGGCCGATTTAGGTTATGTTTGACAGGATGTTTTCAGTGAACTTATAAATACAGTAACGTCAATAATGTAGCCTATACAAATATTATATTACGCGTACTGTACACCTGGGCCTACCTCTCCATCTCGAATTTCACCTTCCCAACCAGTTTCTTCGTCAAATTCTTCATCCATAATATTAATTTGTTTTGAATTGAATAAAACCACCAAAATCCTGCCAAACAATCATGATAACAATAGAGTCGATAAAGAAGTTTGCTCAAACTTCCTTATCGACTATGGAGTCGCTAGAAAGCAAAGGCGGTGTGAAATTGTGGACCTCATTTTTCACGATCTTCGGAAAGTGAACCTCATACTAGCTAGCGTATGTTTATTTTTGGTTGTATTCTTCCATTTCATTCAATTCATTTCATTTTTATTAGCATCTTTAACAATCTATAAATACATTCCAATATTTAAAATATTCGATTTGTCATTAAATTAAATTAAAACTTACACAACAAGTTTATATAAAAGAATTGATAGGCAACTAAAATAACACATACACACATTACCACCTACACAAAATTCGAGGCAAATTCCTGAATTTAAGCCTGTATTACACGGTCAAACTTTTGCATCCAACTCCTTGAATTCAAGAACAAAAGCGCATCAAAAACAGTCAGTATGTAGTCAAATACAACAATAGGAATTATTTATTGATGCGCTTTTGTTCTTGAATTCAAGGAGTTGGATGAAAAAGTTTGACCGTGTAATACAGGCTTAATAACATTTCTCGAGGAGTGACTGCTTCAGCATCTGCTTGAATTTCTTTTTATCATAAATTATTTTAAATCTCTCAGGTAAACTATTGTAGAGGTTTATTCCCTTGTATGCTAGGCCTTTCTGCTGCAGCGTCAAATTACATTGACGTATCCGCAGCTTATGCTTATTTCTTGTATTTATATGATGGGCATCTAAGTTTCTACTAAATAAATCTAAATTATTATGTATACAAAGGTAACAACTCAAAAGATATAGGCACAAGGCATTGGTAAAATTATTAACTTTCTATAAATTGGCCTACAACTTTCTCTATACCCAGCTTTAGCTATTATTCTTACAGCTTTTTTTTTGTAGCACAAATATGCTGTGCCTATCTGTAGAATTCCCCCATAGCTCTATACCATATGTCATAAGGAGCGAAAGTAGGAAGAATAAACAGATTTAATAGCTGTATCATCCAAAATAACACTTATTTTCCTCAAAAGGAAACATGCTGAGCTAAGTTAAGGTACAAGTTTAGTTATGTGGGCTTTCCAATTAATTCTCTCATCCAGAATGAGACCCAAGAATTCCGTTGTACAAGACGGGTTTATCAGGCCTCTATCAATACTATCCCTTGCACTACCAGGGGTTCCTGAGCTGTATATTTCCAGCTGATCGGGGCTAGCCACACCTGTATTAAAATTTACTGGCAAGTTCATTAGCTTGAAACCATTCATTGTTCTCCCCTATAACCAAGTTCGCTAATCTAGGGCATCCCATTTGGCATGTGTCAATATTTCACTTGTATCATCTGCAAACTGAACTGTGCAACCTGCTGATACATTGGCTGGTAGGTCATTTACATCTATAAGAACCAGTCGGGCCAAGGATGGATCCTTGCGGGACGCCCGTTTTGATTTCCCCCCAACTTGACCTCGCAGTTTGTATACAATTTACTATTGATATTTGCTATTTCAACACATTGTTGTCTTTTACTAAGATATGATTTAAACCATTCATAAGGGGTACCTTGAATGCCATAAAATGTAAGTTTTTCTAGGATAGTATTGTGATTAACAGTGTCTAATGCCTTGGACAATGGACAAGTCAAGAAAGAGACCCAGGACCTTATCATTTTTGTCTAGTGCTTTTAATATTTTTTCAGTTAAATTAAATTCAGCTGTGAGCACAGTCTTCCCTTTCCTAAAGCCGTTTTGGTTATCCCGTAATATGTTATTTTGATCAAGATAATCATTTAGCCTAGTGTTCATTATTTTCTCTAAAACGTTTGAGAAGATTGGTAAAAACGAGATTGGCCTATAGTTAGTATAGCCACTTTCTTTTCTCCCTTTTTATATATGGGAATAATTTTTGCCCTTTTCAGCCATTGTGGAAACACACCCACCTCAAATGACCTGTTACAAATTTCTGTAAGTGGACCTAGAATGGATTTGGCAGTAAGTTTAACCACTTTTGCACTTAGCCCATAAATATCAGTTGAGGTAGTGCTTTTTATTCCATTTAATATCTGTAGAATTTCCCGCCTTGTTGTGGGTTCAGTAAATGTTTGTCAATTATTCCCTCTCGACGATCCCCATTTTCCCCAATGCATAATTTACATTATTATCATTCTTATTACCACCCACTGCCAGTATAGTTTCTGCTACATTAATGAATGTATCATTAAAAATATTTGCTACCTGAGAAGGATTCGATATCAACTTCCCATTTTTTCCAATTCTATATATTTTCTTTTGGGAGCAAGTATCTTCCCTGACTCTTTCTTAATAATTCTCCAAGCCGTCTTAACCTTATTTTTTGATCGTTGTATTTGGTTTCCAAAGTGCATTTTTTTTTTAGCAAGTCGCTTTACTCTTTGGAACACTCACTTATATATTCCCTATATTTTTTTAAAATTTGATTCTGTTGGTATTGAGACTTTAAGCTTGTACAATTTATCGAGTGTTTGGCTAGACTTGATAATCCCCCGAGTTATCCAATATGAGCATTTCTTTTTAGTTGGTTTACATAGTTTTAGTGGAAAGACCTCATTAAAATGCTTGCAATAGGTCCTAATAAAGTAGGTATTCAGTTAGTTGTTCAACACACCGAGTGCTGAAAACCAGTTCCCAGTCCTCATTTAAAAGTAAACTTTTGAATGTAGGATAGTATAGTTTCTTTTACCAAATATACGTATTCTCCTACTTGGAGGTTGATTGTTTGAAGTATAAACATGCTTATTGCTCATCACATCTGCGTTGTGATCTGAAAAGTTGATCATTCTACTTTCTACGAAACCCTCCCTTTATAGGTACATTTGTTATTATATTATCAATATTTGTTTGCGAAACGTTAGTAATTCTAGTGGGTAGGTGAACTATGGGGATGGCATTCACTTTGAATATCTCCATTAATGCATCTAATCTATACTTTTGTTTTTGTTCTGGGTCATAAAATCTATATTTATCTCCCCACATATAAATAATTTGCTTTTACTATTAAAAGACTTTGTCAGTATTCTTTCTATTTTGAAAAGACACATTTTTATATTACTATCAGGCGCTCGATATACCGCAACTATGACAGCATTAAGCAGTGGAATCTCAACCGCTATGCACTCAAAGTGTTTCTCTATTGAAATGGATGTTATATCTTGTCTTACGAAGCAGTTGTGGTCCTTGTTCACATAAATACAGACACCCCCACGCATGGCGCTACTGCGGAAGAATCCAACCGGGACACAGAAGCCTGGCAAAGTAGCCATCCCCAATTCGTTGTCAGATAGCCAATGCTCCGAAATGCAGATAGCATCTGGTAAAATTCCTAGATCTTTCACAAACATTTCTAGATCATCAGAGCAATATTTTAGGCCTTGAGTATTCAAACTCACTTAATTTATAGAATTATGAATTATCTTATTACTTTCTTTACCCTGAGAGTTATGAGAGTTATGAGACCCGTAGAGTTCACCAGCAGGCTCACAACCATCACAGCTGGGAAGCTGCGATAGTCACAAGCCCGTGTTAGCTCTCAAATTTTGAGAGCTCTCGCTTTATGGAGGTGTAAATGAGATCGTCAAGTGCGGTTACATTCTTTAACAGGTCAAATTTATAACTATCATAATTTATAATTTAAAATTTATAATTTATAATTTATAATTTATAATTTATAATTTATAATTTATAATTTATAATTTATAGTTTATAATTTATAATTTATAAATTATAATTTATAATTTATAATTTATAAATTATAATTTATAATTTATAATTTATAAATTATAATTTATAATTTATAATTTATAATTTATAATTTGTAATTTATAATTTGTAATTTATAATTTATAAATATAAATACAATTAAATTTATTTCCAACTGATGGGTTGCTGTTTGATTAAATACGATAATACAATAGTATCGTATTATCGGATTCAATATTAATGCAAACGGAATTAATTTCTCTAATCGACTCAGCAAAATGCCCTAGCAGTCTCGTCGAACTCCGCGTGGACCTTGGCCCTGCGAGAGATCCACTTGATCTCTGCCTAGCGGAGGCTCGTCCGAGTTTTGACCATTTTTTGACGAGCCTCCACAAGTCGGAGATCAAGTGGACCTTGCCTGCGAGCAACCAAGGTCCGTCGATCCCCTGGCCTCGGAGGCTCGGTAAACCTCAAAGTAAGGTCTTCTCATGGGCACGCCATTCTCGTGCCCTCTACAAAAACTGGTTTAGACTGTTGTATCATGGAGTTGTAGTAAGGTTGTAGTAGGTACTATTATAAATCCATGGTTGTAACACCGTTTTCAGTTTTCTAAAATATGCGTAACATACAAAAGTTTCGCTTTGAACTTGAAACATTGACCTCTGAAAATACCAAAATTATTTCTTTCTTAATTTTTCAGCCATATTTATGCATATGCATATTTGTGCATATTTTAGTAAGCTGAAACGGTGATACATTATCCTTAAATCTACTAATTTATTATCAAAAATGATTTCAGAATACTTCACTTAAAAGTGTAGATATAGACTACAAGAGTATTCTCCCATTTGAATAACATGTGATTTTTAACATTGTGGAAATGGGGAGTTCGACAAGTCCCCGTCAGGGGATACATAGATAAAGTAGGCTGTGGGGTGGGGGCTATCTAACACATTCTAGAAGAAGGCAGTGTGTCTCAACATATTTTGATTATTACTTTCATTGTTTATGTTGTCACGGTAGTTAGAGCTTGTGTCAGTCGTACTGTCAAAAACAACTTCATATACTACGAGTGATAGTAAAAACAGAAGTACTTCCAGTTGCTGAACGTTTTCTGTAACTAAAGTATTTGCTGCAATTTAACAATTAATTTGTACTTTGTGTATATTGGATTTTGAGTTATTTGTGTATATTGGATTTTGTGTAATTTGTGTATATTGGATTTCGCAATGTCAGAAATACCGATTGAACGAGGGCGAGCGCCAAAGGGATCCGTACCTTCGTTTCTCAGGTCTGACTCATGTGAAAGTACAATAGAAAACTATGAAGTGGTCATCGTAGGGGGAGGATTGTCCGGTCTAACAGCAGCCTACGGGTTACTGTCAAAAGTTCCAGAATTGGGAGTGATTGTACTCGAATCAGAAGGTAAGACAGCTCGTACTACTCGTTGCCATAGATATTATTTATACTCGTTGCCGAGATAAGAAGTACGCTTTCAAAACATAATATTATAATGTACGGGGTCTGGATAAAAAGATAAACACAAAACATAGTGGATTGTTTGTCTGACTCTTTCGTCTAATCACTCTAGTGGGTTTATTTCTTCTTCCAATGCAGAATAAGGTCCATGTTTCGATTCCCGGTTCAGGCTAGGGTTTTGTAACTGAAAATATGTGTAGATAGACAATACAAATTAATACACATTTATTTATTTATTTATTTATTTATTTATTTATTTATTTATTTATTTATTTATTTATTTATTTATTTATTTATTTATTTATTTATTTATTTATTTACTTATTTATTTATTTATTTATTTATTTATTTATTTATTTATTTATTTATTTATTTATTTATTTATTTATTTATTTATTTATTTATTTATTTATTTATTTATTTATTTATTTATTTATTTATTTATTTATTTATTTATTTATTTATTTATTTATTTATTTATTTATTTATTTATTTATTTATTTATTTATGCTCTATGGTAAACAAGACGGGTGCTTATGGTTAAAATTGATCTAATAGAAAGACCCCGAAACACAAGTTTCGGGGTTTTGATCACATCATCATATTATTATGGATACGTAAAATTCCGTTCATGGAGATTCCCGACATTGTTGTCGGGTACGTCGCTAAACAATTTTCAACAATTATTTTCGGTTCCCAGAGAGAAAGACTACACTGTGCAACTTGCTGTGTTGCTCCTTGTCGTCTATCTAAAAGCAATTGTTTGAACCCATTCTTGACATTCTGAAATTTTTTTTTATTTATTTACTAGCAAACCCGGCATGCGTTGCAATGCCACTGAAAGAAACAAAGTGTTTATGTTTTAATTCTGTTTATTGAAGTGCTTTTTGACACACAATATATTTTTCCGTCTGGTGGTACACAAAGGGAGGGAGGGGGGGGGGGGGGCGGTTTTACTAATTCAGAAATCTTCGCGGGCGTGCGCACAATAACTCACCAAAGTTTTATTGCAAACGGATGAATAACAATAGAAAGCATTATTGCATGTAAGTGGCTCAGTGGGTGTGGGAGGGGGTGAGGGGGTTTGGGGGGGATGGGGTTTGAACCATTCAGAAACCTTAGCGAGCGTGCATACACTAACTAACCAAAATTTTATGGCAGTCGGATGAATGGTTCAGGAAAGCATTATTGCAGGTAAAACTGGAGCACAGATGATCCGTTTTTTTTACTTACCCCTTCTTCAAATTTGAAGATCAGTTGTTCGGATCAGTTGTTCGGAAGAAATACCTTATTGCATATTGGTGTCTCAGTGAGGGTGGGGGGTGAGGGGGGCTGGGTGGGGGTGGTAATCATTCAGAAACCTTAGCGGGCGTGCATACACTAACTCACCAACATTTTATCGCAATTGGCTGAATGGTTTAGAAAAGCATTATTGCATGCTGGTGTCTCAGTGGGGGCATTGGGGGTAGGGGGGCGGGGGGGGGGGGGGGGGGTTATCATTCAGAAACCTTAGCGGGCGTGCATACACAAACTCACCAACATTTTATCGCAGTCGGATGAATGGTTTAGGAAAGCATTATTGCATGTTGGTGTCTCAGTGAGGGTGGGGGGGTTGGGAGGGGGCTGTTATCACCCAGAAATCATCGCGGGCGTGCGCACAACAACTCACCAAAGTTTAATCACAATCGGATGAATGGTGTAGTAATGTATAAAAGACATACACACATACACACATACACACATACATTTGTTTTGATGTATGTGTTCATTTATATATTTATTTTTTTATTTTTTATTAATTAATTAATTAATTTTCTTTATGTATCTATTTATTCATTTATTTATGTATTTATTTATTTATTTATGTAGGGCCTATTTATTTATTTTATTTATTTATTTATTTATTTATTTATTTATTTATTTATTTATTTATTTATTTATTTATTTATTTATTTATTTATTTATTTATTTATTTATTTATTTATTTATTTATTTATTTATTTATTTATTTATTTATTTATTTATTTATTTATTTATTTATTTATTTATTTATTTATTTATTTATTTATTTATTTATTTATTTATTTATTTATTTATTTCTTTCTTTCTTTCTTTCTTTCTTTATTTATGTATTTATTTATTTATTTATTTATTCATGTATTTATTTATTTATTTATTTATTTATTTAGGCCTATGTATTTATTTATTTATTTATTTATTTATTTATTTATTTATTTATTTATTTATTTATTCATGTATTTATTTATTTATTTATTTATTTATGTATTTATTTATGTATTTATTTATTTATTTATTTATTTATTAATTAATTAATTAATTAATATATTTATTTATTTATATATTTATTCTGATAGTTATACTGTTATGTGTACGCTATGGAACAGATCGTGTCGGAGGTCGAATGGGTGAGATGTCGATGATTGTGAGGGGAGGAGAACCTTGCTGCTTCGAGGCGGGAGGCCAAGCCTATTGCGACAGCCAAACCCACATCACGTACTTGTTGAAGGAGTTGGGGTTCACACCTCAGCCAATGTACTCGAGGGGGACGAAGATTGGCCAGGCGCGAAGCGGCTCGTTCCAACGCTATTCGTCGGGACTACCCAGGCTGGGAAACGGCCTAGCACAGATAGAACTAAAACTTTTTATTGCGAGGGTAAGTAAAGAACAGAGCTGGAAAGAAATTGAGGTTTATACGGCGTCAATCGGCCAGGTTATTTCATTTTGCGCCACCGACGCCGAGATGTTTTGTACTTTTTATAACTGATTATAGATTTAATTAGTCTAGAACTACATTGAGTGTTTGTTGGATTTTGGATTTCGGCTGCCCCGTTTGACACCAAATATAAATAATCAAAATTGAGTCGCGGACTGACGACGCCTGAATAGCATCAGCGTACGACGCATTAGCATTATGCATTAGCATTATGCATTAGCATTATGCATTAGCATTATCATTATGCATTAGCATTATGCATTAGCATTATGCATTAGCATTATGCATTAGCATTATGCATTAGCATTATGCATTAGCATAAGCGTTATGGACCACGACGATTCTTGATGCTTTATCGCCATCGTCACTATAGAACCACCATCATCATCACCATTAGTATTACTTGATTGATTTGATTGATTATTTTTTGTTTTGATTTGATTAATTTTGTTGTTTATTAACAACGTACTCGACAACTATGATTATATGAGGTCGGGGGAGGATTGGAGGAAAGGGACGAATATGAGGATTAACATTCAAAGGAGTTAAAGGGTGAACGGGGAAAGGTGGGAGCGGGAAATGTCAATCACAGAAAATAAGTAGTTCAACT